>JAWZYT010003990.1:105000-160388 GCA_034508575.1 Petrolisthes manimaculis | reverse complement strand
CTGGTCCTGTTTCCTGGCATACTTTGGAGGAGGAATTGAGGTGTTTCCATGTACCCCCTTAACCTCTCTCTCTCTTCCCCCTCCTTTCACCCCTCCCCCTCCTTTCACCCCCTCCTTTCACCCCCTCTATTCAAGTGTTTCCCCAGCCTCACCCTCCTCACCCCTTTCCTCATGTGTGTGCATGGCTGTATGTACGAGTGGTGTGTGTGTTATTGGGTCTTGTTGTGTTGTGTTGTGTTCAAGATGTTGTTGTTGTTGTACTGTGATGTACTCTGGCTCATGTTGTATAGTATTGTGTTGTGTTCTGGCACTTTTTTTTCTATATTGTGTTGTATTGTGTCGTGTTGTGTTGTATTGTTTTGTGGGTCATGTTGTATTATGTTGTGTTATACTGTAGGTCTTGTTGTGTTGTGTTGTGTTGTGCTCTGGCTCTTCTTGCATTGTATTGTGTTATGTTGTATTGTGTTGTGTTGTGTTGTGGGATATGCAGCCTAGTAGTCCTCTTCTTACAATGGGTGTTATCGTTCGGTGCTTCGAGTGATATTTATGACGAGTCGCCTACGTGTTGGCTTTGTTGGGTGGTGTTGGCAAGTGTGTGTGTGTGTGTGTGTTGAGTGTGTGTGTTTGTTGAGTGCTGGTGGATCTTTTCTGTGTGTGTGTGTGTTTGTTGAGTGCTGGTGGATCTTTTCTGTGTGTGTGTGTGCGTGTTGAGTGCTGGTGGATCTTTTCTTTGTGTGTGTGTGTGTGTTGAGTGCTGGTGGATCTTTTCTTTGTGTGTGTGTGTGTGTTGTTGGATCTTTTCTGTGTATATATATATATGTGTATGTGTGTGTGTGTGTGTGTGTGTGTTAAGTGCTGGTGAACCATTTTTGTATGTGTGTGTGTGTGTGTGATTTTGTGTGTTGGTAGACCTTTTGTGTGTGTGTATGTGTGTGTGTAGCTTTTGTATGTATGTTGGATTATTTTTACAAGTAACGTGTGTGTTGTCATTTTGTGTGACTGCTGTTGGCTTTGAAATTTACTATATTCATAAAACATTTCTGAGTTGCATGACATTAGACTTACTGTTACTTATATAATTATGTCTGTAGTGTATATTACAGGGTACTAACTGTATAATATTATTGAGTTACAGAGTAAGTATAGGTATATATATAAATTAGTGTTTGTAAATCTGGAACAACTTCTACCCTCAAACTATTCCAAGAAACAGGCTGCCATTATTTTTTTTTCATATGTGTATTCTGTTTGCATAATCAATTTAATTTGCATAATCAATTTAATGAGTGTTTTATTATTAATTTTGTTCGTATGTGTATTCTGTTTGCATAATCAATTTAATTTGCATAATCAATTTAATGAGTGTTTTATTATTAATTTTGTTCGTATGTGTATTTTGTTTGCATGATCAATTTAATTTGGGATGTAGACTATAATTTAATGAAGTTCGATTTCGACTGTGCTAAGTTTGACCTGATAATCATGGGGTGTATTATAATGCCTTCATAGTGTTGTGTGTTTCATGTTTAGTGTATTATTTTGTGTATTATGTTGTGTATTCCCAGTACCGTGTATAGCTGTCAGTCAATACATAGTCAAAGCAATTATTTTATTTTATTCATTTATTTATGCACTTATTTACTTATTATTAATATTATTATTTTACTTTTTTTGTTTTGTTTTACCGGCGTGGCTTCCTTCCACCAAAATATTCCTCTTGCATATTTTTTAAGGTGCTTCGTGGGATGCAAATTTTATGGGATGCAAATTAGTCTCGTACAACTTTAAACTCATTATTATTGTACACCTTCCCAGAAAATACTCTCCTTGTTTCCATTAATATTACATAGGCTCGTCAGGAATCGACTCTTGTGGTGCAATCTTTCCCTCTCTTTGCATTCCTTCATCCTCCTTCTCCCTCTCTCCCTCCCTTTGCATTCCTTCCTCCTCCATCTTTCCCTCCCTTTGCATCCTTCCTCCTCCATCTCTCCATCTTTCCCTCCCTTTGCATCCTTCCTCCTCCATCTCTCCATCTTTCCCTCCCTTTGCATCCTTCCTCCTCCATCTCTCCATCTTTCCCTCCCTTTGCATCCTTCCTCCTCCATCTCTCCCTCTCTCCCTCCCTTTGCATCCTTCCTCCTCCATCTCTCCCTCTCTCCCTCTCTCTCAGGATGTAACTTTATAATTATGGTCATATTAGCATTATCAAGTACGTGAGATGGATGCGAATTTATGCTGTCGGCTTTACCACTGAGGGCGTGTGTTTTCAGGCATAGTAAGGATATGCCCTAAATCAATAGCATTTCAATTTGCCAACTACTGTAGATATTTTTGATTCCCTAGAGTGCCTTGATTCCACCAAAGTACGTCAGGAAACAGGAGCAGATGAATAAGAAATAATGGTAACCTGTTGCTTGGAATAGTTTGTTTGGAGGAATCAGTTGCTCCAGATTTACTATGATAACACTGTATAAATTATGAGGTTCAGTTGTGTTCAGTTTGGTTCAGTTCAGTTCGTGTCAGTTAGGTTAGGTTTGGTTAGGTTAAGTTTGGTTAGGTTAGGTTTGGTTAGGTTAGGTTAGGTTAGGTTAGGTTAGGTTAGGTTACCTCGACCGTGGTTAGGTTAGGTTAGGTTACCTCGACTGTGGTTACCTTGTACCCTTTTCGCTTCAATGGAGGCGATGTGTGTACGTGATTAATTAAGTGTGTGTGTGTGTGTGTGTGTGTTATTCATGTGTGTGTGTATTTATGTGTTTATTTGTTCTTTGGTGCGTGTATTTGTGTGTGCAGTTATCTTTGTGTGTGTATTTATGTATGCATTTATCCTTTCGTGTGTGTGTGTGTGTATTTGTGTATGCATTTATCTTTGTCTATATGTATGTGTCCCTGTATAAACAAAAGTATACTGTACAGGAGATAAAACAGTGTTGCCAATGTACTGTACTAGAGAGATGACAGTGTTGCCAATGACCTCCAAGGTACCGGAAATACTTAATTATAGTACAGTTACATCAGCATAAATAATAAGTGTTGGTACTGTTGTATATGTGTGTGTGTGTGTGTGTGACTGTTTGTTTGTATGTATGTTTATGTTTATGTATCATTATGTATCTTGTTTCTGTTTGTATTTATGTTTATGTGTGTGTGTGTGTGTGTGTGTGTGTGTGTGTGTGTGTGTGTGTGTGTGTGTGTGTGTGTGTGTGTGTGTGTGTGTGTGTGTGTGTGTGTGTGTGTGTGTGTATGTGTGTGTGTGTGTGTGTACCTGGAGGACATACAGTATAGCATCATTAGTGTGTGTTAGTGGTGGATGTTGTGTCTGGCAAGAGTTGGCTGACAGTGGTTAAGCATTGGTTTAGCAAGGCTTCATTAGTCCTTCCCCTCCGTGTATGTATGTACGTGTGTGTGTGTGTGTGTATTGAGGTGAAAATGTTACATGCCAGTGTGTGTGTGTGGGTATGTGTGTGTGTGTGTGTGTGTGTGTGTGTGTGTGTGTATGTGTGTAATGAAGTGAAACTGCTACATGCGAGAGAGAGAGAGAGAGAGAGAGAGAGAGAGAGAGTTAGAGAGAGAGAGAGAAAGAGAGAGTGAGTGTGTGTGTGTGTGTGTGTGTGTGTGTGTGTGTGTGTGTGTGTGTGTGTAATGAGGTGAAACTGTTAAATGACTGTGTATGTGTGTGTGTAATGAAATGAGGTGAAACTGTTACATGTATGTGTATGTGTATGTGTGTGTGTGTAATAAAGTGAAACAGTTACCTGAGAGTTTGTGTGTGTAGTGATGCGAGACTGTTGCGCGTGCGTGGGTGTGTAGTGATGTGAGACTGTTGCGCGTGGGTGCGTGTGTATGTATGTATAATGAATCTCTCCCGTCTCTTCTCCCTCACTCGTGTTTATGTTGGGTTGAATCTTCCTCTTCATTCCTTCGGTCTTATTTTATCCCTCACCACAATATCCTGCCCAAACCACATCCTATAGTTCTTCTTCCCACACCCTTCTTCATCCTCTATCCTTTGCAGTCTTGGGCTTGCTGTTCTTTCCTTCCCTCACTTGTTTTCCCTTTCTTTCCTTCCCTCACTTGTTTTCCCTTTCTTCAAATAAATTCTCCTTCCATCAGCCTCTCTCTACCCCATCACGTTCTCTTCTTCTGCCTTCCTTCTTCTCCTGCCTGATATTTCGTCCCTCGGCCCCACCCCCACCCCCACCACCCATGCCATCAAAGCAAAACATAAAACCATTTGGGAATTCAGCAAAGAACGCGTGTAATGTCGGAGCGAGCAGTGCGACTCGAATGCAACCCGTTTGTTTGTTTACATCCGTGTGATCACGTTCGAGTGCAGGTGAATATTTTTTTAAAGGTTCGTCGCTCGCAAAGGGAGACAACATTTGCTGATAAAAAATACATGAGGCCTGATGGTGAAAGGTAGGTAGGTAGGTAGGTAGGGATAAGAGAGAGAGATGATGGTGAAGGGTAGGTAGGTAGGTATGTAGGTAGGCAGGGGTAGAGTGAGAGGGATGAGTGATTGGGTCGAGAAGGGATTACAGTATAGGAGATGGGGGGAGGGGGAGTAAGGGAGATCATATAAAAGTGTGTGTGTGTGTGTGTGTGATGGAAGCTGTGGACCAAAATGTGTGTGTGTGTGTGTGTGTGTGCGTGTGTGATGGAAGCTGTGGACCAATGTGTGTGTGTGTGTGTCATGGAAGTTGGGCACCAATATGTTACACACACATACACACACACACTCCTCTCGTTCTTCCACACACACACACACACACACACACACACACACACACACACACACACACACTCCTCTCTTCCCTCCACACACAGTGCCGCCTCTTTCAATTCAGAGCGCCACGTTTTCCCACGAATAGCTCTACTTTATATTCCGCGGAAAACGTGAAGACATAAGACCTTCCTTTCAATTAAAAACTGGAGTTGAATAGCCCGCTGAGGTTGGAAGTCTGGCTCAGGTAACGAGACTCTTGTGGCTGACGGCATGCATGGAGTTGATGGTAGTGGTGGTGGTGGTGGTGGTGGGGGTAGTGGGTGGGGAGAGGTTGTGGTCATGTTGGGTTATGGTGGTGGTGGTGGGTAGTGGGTGGGGATGATGGTGGAGGGGTAGTGGGTGGTGGTGGGGGGGGGATGGGTGGGGAAAGGTTGTGGTCATGCAGGGTTATTTTGGGTTTAGTGTTATTATTATTATTTTTTTTTTTTTTTTTTTTTTTTTTTTTTTTACTTTTTTTTTTTTTTTACTTTTTTTAATTACGAAGAACTTTGGGGAGGATGAGATCGTATACGTGGTATTAGGTTCAATTCCATCATTAATTTGTTTTACTGGTATAAATTACGGATATATATTAAAACATCCCTTAAATATACCGACTTTGATCATTTGTTTTACCGGGTTTTTTAATTACTGAGAAAATACTTGTAAGAAAACCATGATGCCCAGGTTCTTTACAAAATTAAGTTATACTGAGATTAAATTTTAGTGGGACAGTATACAGTCGTCCTCAGAAATTCGTATACACCTAAAACTAAACTAAAAGATTTACTGTATAACTTTCCTAACACCAAAAATTTGATAGTCATTTTTATATGGGTCAAACTTGATTCAGTGAGCAGAACAATGACTACAGTATAATAGAGAGAGAGAGAGAGAGAGAGAGAGAGAGAGAGAGAGAGAGAGAGAGAGAGAGAGAGAGAGAGAGAGATTATTATACACCCATGCCACTCACCCATTCTTAATGTTCGCCTCTCCTTCCTTCCTTCCCCTCTTTTACTCTCTCTCTCTCTCTCTCTCTCTCTCTCTCTCTCTCTCTCTCTCTTTATAAGTGATGAATAAAGACTCCCTATAATCAAGGCCCTGTGTACCAATTCCTGAGGTCGACTGTACATTTTGGGTTACATTGGAGGGACTTAATTAATCCCTCTAAAGTATTCCAGGAAACACATGCAGGATCAACTTGACTTAGATAATGGTGTCCTGTTGCTTAAAATACTGTGGAGGAATTAGTTGCTCCAGATTAACCTTCACTGTATATTTCCCCCTTAATGGGAAGGTATAGTATTGACATTTGTTGGAGATAATGATTCCTCCAAACTATTCCCAGCAACAGGACACCATTATTTGTTGTTAATCTGGTCCTGTTTCCTGGTATACTATGGAGGAATCAAGGCACTCCAATGTAGCAAATGTATACTCTCCCCTTATGTCTGGACAAAACCCTTCACAGTGCATACCATTAGCAAAGATCAAAATTATTAAAAAATTAAATTTTTATTAAAAATTTTGTCTATACTCTACCATAATATTTTGCTTTTCTCTTCTCATTTCTTCTCTTCTCTTCTCTTCTCTTCTCTTCTCTTCTCTTCTCTTCTCTTCTATTCTATTCTATTCTATTCTCTTCTCTTCTCTTCTCTTCTCTTCTCTTCTCTTCTCTTATCTTCTCTTCTCTTTTATTCTCTTCTCTTTTCTTTCACACACACACACCTATTGGACACAAACACACACATTTACTTATTAGACATTAACACACACACACACACACACACACACACACACACACACACACACATACACACACACACCTATTGGACACAAACACACACACATACTTATTGGACATTAAAACACACACACACATATAGGCTATACGTATTACACACACACACACACACACACACACACACACACACACACACACACACACACACACAGAGGGCGTATCAACATGTCTGATGGTCCCTTGCCAATAACGTAATGTATATAGATTACATTATGCCGATGGAAATAGAATAATTTAAGGCCATCACACACAGGTGGATAATTACAGCCCACGGCATGCTTACCACCCTGGAATATCAGATGTGTGTATGTGTGTCGTGGGTATATATGTAGATATGGATGCATGCTAGTGTGTGTGTGTGTGTGTGTGTGTGTGTGTGTGTGTGTGTGTGTGTGTTTGTGTGTGTGTGTGTGTGTGTGTGTGTGTGTGTGTGTGTGTGTGTGTGTGTGTGTGTGTGTGTGTGTGTGTGTGTGTGTGTGTGTGTGTGTGTGTGTGTGTGTGTGTCGTGGGTATGGATGTATTTAGATATGGATGCATGCTTGTATGTGTGTGTGTGTATATTGTGGATAATGTATGTAGATATGGATGCATGCTTGTGTGTGTGTATGTATGCTAAGTAAGTGTGTATGTATATAAATAAGTATGCATATAAGTAAGTATATATGTATACAATGGTGTTATAACTGGTTAATAATACTTGCTGCTTGTATCTGCCACCTATGACTCATTATACTAACAAAAGGCATATTATACTGTATAATTCCAGGGAGAGCAGTCTGGCATACTAACTCAGCTTCACTCTTTTTCATTTTTCCTTAATTCTTCTTTTTCTTTCCTTCGTTCTTCATCTTCATTCCTCCATTCTTCGTCTTGTTTCCTTCGTTCTTTTTCTACTTCTTTCCTTCGTTCTTCATCTTCTTTCTTCATTCTTCATCCTCTTCCTTCGTTCTTCATCTCATTCCTTCATTCTTCATCCTCTTTTTCTTCTTTTCTCCTTCATTCTTCATCTCATTCCTTCATTCTTCATCTCATTTCTTCATTCTTCATCCCATTCCTTCATTCTTCATCCTCTTCCCTTCGTTCTTCGTCCTCTTCCTTCATTCTTCATCCTCTTCCCTTCGTTCTTCGTCCTCTGTCAACCAGCCCGGGGTCAAATATACTCTGGAAAGATTCACATTTAGTCTTCCTTCTCCTCCGGCAGATTGTAAAAGGTTTGGACGGAGAAGGCAATGTTTGATCTGAGGACAAGGCCGAGGAAATTACACAGGGACGATAGATGATGGATAGATGATGGTATAAATAGTAGATAGATGATGGATAGAGAGGGATAGATGGTGGTATAAATAGTAGATAGATGATGGAATGAGAGGGATAGATGATGGTATAAATAGTAGGTAATATTAATAGTAGATAGATGATGGATAGAGAGGGATAGATGATGGTATAAATAGTAGGTAATATAAATAGTAGATAGATGATGGATAGAGAGGGATAGATGTTAGTATAAATAGTAGATAATATTAATAGTTGATAGAAAATATATTGAAACTGATAACATGGTAGGATAGATAGATGATAAATATAGAGGGATAGATGCTGGTATAATTATATATAGTAGATAGAATTGATAGTTAAGTTCTGCTGATAGAGAGATACTCGTAGAAAGAGTACATAAAGAATAAAGAGATTGACAGTTTATCGGACAAAAGTACATAAAAATGATAGTAGATAAAATAATAGAAGGATAGAATTTTGTAGATAAGACAAACAAGTAGATGAATAGAATATTGTAGGTACAGACAAATTAAAGGATAGATTTTGTATAGATTAAGTACACATATACATTACATACAACCCTCCCATTTCCGTTCATACATAGATAAACCATTAAACAAACAAACAAACAAACAGATAGATAGATAGATAGATAGATAGATAGACAGACAGACAGACAGACAGACAGACAGACAGACAGACAGACAGACAGATAGATAGACAGATAGATAAAATAAAGACATAGAAAGATACTCGACTCAATTGGCTCGCAAGGAAACGTTTTCTTATCGTCCAAGTGGAAAAGGAGAAGAAGAAGTTTTTGGATGGGGTTAGGTCAGGTCAATTAGGAAGAAACTTTTCATCACATACACACACACACACACACACACACTCTGGCCAAGTCAACAGTGCACTTAGCCGAGTGAGTTAGAGGTGTGACAGGTGGTGGTGTGGACTTGTGTGTGTGTGTGAAAGAGAAAGAGAGAGAGAGAGAGAGAGGATGAGTGTGTGAATTAGTGAGTTTCTAAAGGTGTGACAGGTGATATGGTGGTGGTGTGGTGGACCTTGTAACCTCTGTATGTGTGTGTGTGAGAGAGAGAGAGAAAAAAAAAGAAAGAAAGAGAGAGAGAGAGAGAGAGAGAGAGAGAGAGAGAGAGAGAGAGAGAGAGAGAGAGAGAGAGAGAGAGAGAGATTGAATTTGTGTGTGTCCTAATAGTACACTTTCACTATAATTTACACCATAATTCTCCATTTATGTTTATGGTAGGCCTACTTGGAGGAATCAGTTACATGTTTACATTTACTAACACACATTGTACTACTATATACCCTCATGTTGACATATAGAAAAGGCTACTGATTCCTCCAAACTAACTATGCCACAAAACAGAACATACTCCCTCAATGGCATAATAATAAGGGACCTGTTTCGTGGCATAGTTTGGAGGAATTAATTAAGAGACCTTCCAATTCACCAACAAATAAATATATCCCCTCTTTAAATGTTTGTTTTCTCCAGAATTTTGTCAGAAATATATATTAAAAAAATTTAAAACCTAAAATCTCTGCTACCTTGATGGACTACTTTTTCTGCAGCTTATTTTCCTCATTAAAACTCGTCCCTATAAGCCTCTTTTTTCTCTTACTGATTAACATAAATTTTAGTGATTGGATCTACTGTATTATTATTATTATTATTATTATTATTATTATTATTATTATTATTATTATTATTATTATTATTATTATTATTATTATTGTTGTTGTTATTATTATTATTATGGTTATTATTATTATTATTATTATTATTGTTATTATTATTATTATGGTTATTATTATTATTATTATTGTTATTATTATTATTATTATTATTATTATTGTTATTATTATTATTATTATTATTATTATTATTTACTTTTTTATTACTTCCGCCTTTGAAATTCTACATTTTTTATTACTTCCGCCTTTGAAATTCTACATTTTTTATTCCTCTTTTTCCTCTGAAATTTTCCTTCTTTTATTTCCCTTCTCCTCTTACTCTGATTTTTTACATCCTTTTCCTACTCTTTATCTTTCCTTTCCTACTCTGAAATTCTCATCTCTTTCGCTTTCCTTCCTACTCTTGAAATTTTCCTTCTGTTATTATTTTCCCTTCTCGTCTATGTCTGAAATTTTACTTATTTTTCCTACTCTTCCGACTCTTGACATATTAATCCTGTTCCCTTTCACTCCCAACTCTGTAATTTTCTTCACTCCCCTTCCACTCCTCTTCTCTATATAAATATTGACAATTTTATCTACTCGACCTACCTACCTACCTACCTATCTATCTACCTACCTTCCTACCTACCTATCTACCTACCTACCTACCTACCTACCAACCAACCAACCAACCAACCAACCAACACAACCAACCAACCAACCAACCAACCAACCAACCAACCAACCAACACTACCTATTAACTTACCTTACCTACCTACCTACATATACCCTACCTGATAACAATTAATCTGTATATTACTCTTCTCCTCCCCTACCTTCCTTACCTCTCATCCCCGTGAAAAGAAACACACATTCATACACAGGTAGTCATACATAGACCATCATACTTATAGTCATACGTTATACAGTCAGTCAATACACAACCATACACATGCAGTTATACACAATCATATTCATACAATCAATTAATACACAATAATACACATACAATCAATCATACACAGTCATACGCACACAATCATAACATAATTCATACATAATTTTGCACATTCATACACAAACAATCTTGCACATACATATACAGACAAGCAATCATACATAGTCATACACATAAAAACAATCATACACACACACTATCAAACATACACAATCATACACAAATAATCTTACACTTTCATATACATACAATCAAACATACATACGGTACACAATTATACACACACAACCATACACAAACAATCATAACCCATACAATCAAACATACACAATTATACATTCACAATCATACACACACAATCATACACATTAAACCCAACCCAACCCAACCCAACACCAACCCAACCCAACCTAACTTATAACACTCCATACTGATATTATCGGCTCTACTCTACACTCCTCCTCCTCCTCCTCCTCCTCCTCCTCCTCCTCCTCCTCCTCCTCCTACTCCTCCTCCTCCTCCTCCTACTCCTCCTCCTCCTCCTCGTACTCATCATCTTACTTTTCCAATAATCCTCCTCCTCAGATAGTCAGCCTTGAGGAGTTAGTTCCGTAGTCAGCAGTCCTACGAGTGGAACCAATTTGTAGTGGGCGAGTAGAGGGGATTCCATGATTTGATCTGGGTTTAAAAGGGGCCTCTGTGATCGTGTATATATGAACTCAACCAGGTAAATAAATGGCTTATGATTCCTTCTCACTAGACTAGACCTGGCCTATGCCACGAAACAAGCTCCTTAGATAATAGTGATTTGATCTGGGTTTTTAAAAAGGACCTTGTGATCGTGTAGGAACTCAAACTGGTGCATGGGTTCTGATTCCTTCTGATTCCTTCTGACTATAGCACGAAACAAGCTCCTTTGATGTAGGTGGTGTTTCGTGGCAATGTTTGAAGGACTTGCAAACCTCCAACTTTTCTGACTATATGTTTCCTTGTCTTATATAAACTGAAATAAATAAAAGTGGTGAATTGATGGTGATTGTGATGGTGATGATGATAATTGATAAACTGAAATAAATAACTGTGGTGTATTGATGATGATGATGATGATGTTGTTTGATAAAGTGAAATAAATAAATGTGGTGTATTGATGATGGTGATGATGGTGTTATTGTTGTTGTTGTTAAATATTGGTAGTGTGATGGTGTAGTAGGAAGTGTGTTATCGGTTATCACACCCTGCGTCATTAGTTTGGATGTGTGTTCGACTTTTTTAAGGACTTTGGGTGATAAGGGTATTAGCAGGACGGTGAGATTAAAAGGGGGTATAGTAAAATTATTATGGGTATACATTGGAGCACCTTGATTCCTCCTATGTACAGTAGTATGCCACGAATTTACAGGGCTACATGAACGGAAAAATAATGGTGATCCCTGTTGCGTGGAATAGTTTGGAGGAATGAATTTGCTCCAGATTTACCAACACTACTCAGATTTCGTTAATACTTCACCCCCATACAGTTGTTGTTGTCTCGGTACAGTGGACTCATTTACCCCTGTATGGAGTAGACTATGGGTGTCATGTGTGGGGTTCTTTACCTTCACAACACTCCTGGATAAGGTGGAGTCAATGGCCTTTCGTTTCATCAACTCTCCTTCTCTTATTAATTCACTACAGCCTCTCTCTCTCTCTCTCTCTCTCTCTCTCTCTCTCTCTCTCTCTCTCTCTCTCTCTCTCTCTCTCTCTCTCTCTCTCTCTCTTCGCCGCAATGTTGCATCACTTTCTTTCCTTTATCGCTAGTACACTAGACATTGCTCTTCTGAACTTTCTCAATGTATGCTTCCTCCCATCAGGACAACATGCAACACTCACCAAGCCTCTCGTTCTCACCCCTTTTTTGTCCAACTCCCTCATGCAAGAGTTAACCGGTACTCTCAGTCTTTCATATACACAACTGGTCAACTCGGGAACACTCTACCTTCATCCATCTTTCCACCTTACTACGACTTATGCTCCTTTAAACGCAATGTGTCTAGGCATCTCGAACAAAATTGGACATGATTTTGGTCTGCTCTTGTATTTTTATAGATGAGGACGATTAGCGAACTTTCAGCCTTTGGTTCTCATCTTTTCTTGATATATATATAGAGAGAGAAGAAAAAACCCACTGTACTACATAGGCCTTTAAAAGTATATAGTATTAATGTTGTTAGTAAGTAGAAGGTTACTGCTTCCTACAAACTGTCCCATACAACAGAGTCTCAGTGTATAAGTGTGTTTTGTGTTACTATTTGAGGGAAGCAGCAGCATCCAATTTTACCGACAGGGGCGTATGATATATTTCTGAGAATTGGAGTTTATGGAGTCCTTCAAATAGCGCCACGAAACAAGATCTATACTGAAGGAGTTTGTTTCCTGGACTAGTAAGAAGGAATCATTAGCCTCCACATCACCTATACAAGATAACAACAGGACTATTGTAAGAGGTGTTAGTTCATTATCTCATTCTCACACACCTCACCCATTGTTCACCTCACACACCTCACACACACACACACACACACACACACACACACACACACACACACACACACACACACACACACACACACTTCAATATCTCTCACACTCTCATTATCCACCACCCACTTACCTACCAGTCCATCTACCTGATAATCACACACACACACACACACACACACACCAAGGCACTTCCTCCCTCACACACACACACACACACACACACACACACACACACACACACACACACACACACACACTTACACACACACCCAGGTTAGCCACTTCCTCCCACTCACTCATCATCAGACCTCCACCTGCACCCACCTGTTTACCCACCTACCTACCTACCTGATAATCATACTCTCTCTCTCTCTCTCTCTCTCTCTCTCTCTCTCTCTCTCTCTCTCTCTCTCTCTCTCTCTCTCTCTCTCTCTCTCTCTCTCTCTCTAATACGTGTGGACCGTAAGGTCTGTTGTGGTCTGTGATTCTATGTAACTCATCACAATCACTATAACAATCATACACATACAAACAAGCACTTCACTTCACTTCACTACCCACACACTCATCATCATCATCATCATCCATTAACCTACCTACCAACCTACTATATAGCCCTGCCGACTGATAATAACAACTCACCTCCATATACAGTATAAGACATGTAGGAGGAGAGAGTGTTTTTTGCAGGTTGTACTCCTTCTTGCCTTCACTAGTCAGCCTTATACTCGGCCCACACACACTTCACACACACACACACACACACACACACACACACACACACACACACACACACACACACACACACACACACACACACACATACACACACACACACACACACACACACACATTCACACACACACACACAATTCGTGCGAGACGGAATAATGTTGATTTAGATTCCCGTAATTTTTTTAGATTGTTTTTGTTTGAGCGAGAGAGAATTTATGTATGTAGATTTTTGTTTAGGTTTCCGTACATTACTGTTTAATTTGCGAGAGACAGACAGGATTATGTAGACTTACCATTACATTTTCAGGTTAATTTTGTAAGATTATGTAGATTTGTATTACAGTGTTCAGGTCAATTTTAATTTGAAAGGCTACGTTTTATTCGAGCGAGACAGGATGGTGTATATTTTTATTACTATACATTTTGCAGGTAAACATTAATGTAGAAGTTTTATATAGGTATTAAAAGAATATTGAGAATTTGTATTATTCGTGGTTAAGATTGATAAGAATTTATTTTAGGTGGAAAAAATGAAAATAAAAGAGAAATTGGTTACAAGTGATGCATATTATTATGTTTCATTATGGCGATCAAAGTGGGTTACGTGATAATACAATTTAAATACATTACAGTGCCTTGATTCCTCCAAAGTATGTCAAGAAACAGGACTAGATCAACAACAACAACAACAACAACAACAACAATAATAATAATAATAATAATAGTAGTCTGTTGCATGGAATACCTAGCTTAGAGGAATCAAAACTCTCTAAATTATTGTACCCAACATAATAATTCCCCCCATAATTAAGACGGGTATATTATTCATAGTTATTCATTTACATTTTGGTGTAATGGTTGAGCTTCCGTGTGGCGAGTTTTTGTATCGTGTTCCGTCGCCTACACCTGTTGTTGATAGTGTGTCACACCTTATATGTACACACCACACCACTCTTACACTCACTATGCATCCTACATACACTTTTACTTACAACACACACACACACACACACACACACACACGAATCTACCAACACCTTTACTTACACACACACACCTTTACTTACAACACACACACATAATCACTTTGCATCATACATACACTTTTACTTACAACACACACACACACACCAACCTACCAACACCATTACTTCATACACACACACACACACACACACACACACACACACACACACACACACATATACGCACACACACACACACACCAACCTACCAACACCATTACTTCATACACATACACACGCACGCACACACACACACACACACACACACACACACACAGACACACACACACACACACACACACACACACACACACGTCACCAATGGATAAAGGGCATTGTCAAACCAACCTTCCAACACTTTTACCTCCTCCATTAATACCCACACTTCACCTTTGAATAGGGGTCATTTTTAATCATACAGTTAGTTTGTATACATTCATTTAATAATACCAAATGATTATAGACAAACAGTAAGTATTATTTTAAGTATTAAGTATTATTTTTCTCGTGGTATTTTATAATTATTGACACGTAAAATTACTCTCTGCTTCGAAAACCAATGATAGTCAAAATTTTAATGGGGTAATACACTTTTGGTACATTGGAGTACCTTGATTCCTCCAAAGTATGCCAGGAAACATGACCAGATGATCTAAAATATTGGTGGCCTGTTGCATGCAATAACTTGGAGGAATCAGTTTCTCTATATTAACCAACATTGCACTTCTCCCTTAAAAACACCATAGGATCGTAATGTTATGTTTTTCAGTTGTTATTCGTGTCTACAAGGTCTCTCTGGTTTGTTTCCCATCAATGATTACTATGATTACTTGTGATGTCTTATGCCTATCGATTTCTGGAAGGTCTTGGGTCACACAGGATGGGAACACAGTTGTAATTTTTCCCAGTAGAAAGAAATGTTGCTTATCAATATAAACTATACCACTAGAAAAATATATATACTTGGAAGGAAAAAAAACAACAGGTTCCGAATCCGGTAATTGATTGTTTGTCTTGATTAAATCTATTGTCATTATAAATACTCATATGGATAACTAAAACTAATTATAATGATTTAACGTTTTCATATGAAGTTATTGTTTTGAATAATGGCACAGTAGGTGTTTTTAGTAAACTTGAAGATACGTGTGTGTATGTGTATGTGTAAATGTTTGCAGTAAATTAGAAAATACGTGTGTGTGTGTGTGTGTGTGTGTGTGAATAGAGAGTAGGTGCTTGCAGTAAACTAGAAAATGGTACTTAACCTACTTATTGGAAAGTTTCCCAGCTGACGAACAGAGGGTAAGCTGTCAAAACTGTTACATGGGTCACCTTAGTGTGGATGGATATTATTGTCCACGACTGTACGTACTATTGGCCACAGGAATTCGTTCGTACACACACTGTTGTTTTCAAAGGTTTACAGCATAATTATAGAAAATATGTGACTATAATATTATACGTAAATGCTGTATAACATTAGCTTTATATTGATTTGATGTTTTCCTAATCACTGCATGAGTCACTTGGCAGACCATATAGAATAATAACCTCTCCTTCCAAATAGCCTGTGTACGAAATCTTAAAGCCAAACGTACAATACAATAAAAGGAACGTAAAAAAGATAATAATAATGAGTCAACTAGAAAATGCCTCAAATGACCTTGCTCTCTATCTCAGCCTTGATTCTATATCGTCTTCCCACGTGTTCAATCTAAGAAAAATACAGGTTTTCTATTGTAAAAACCTGTATTTCTCTTTATTCGTTTTGGTATTTTAGCCTTAGGGGAGAATCTCTTTTGGGTAATAAGGCTGCTACTGATTCCTCCAAACTATCCCAGGAAACAAATCTCCCTCAATGATATTAATAGGGAAACTGTTTCGTGTCATAATTTAGAGGATTGAGAAGCCTAAAAAAATGTACCAAAAAGACATTTCCTCCCCAACCAAGCATAAATTGTATTAAAAAGAAAACTTGACTTTGAAGGAGTGACTCAGGAAGACTTGAAGTTTTGATTAGATAAAGAACTTGAAAATAATGTTTATCACTAATATTCTAGTTATAGTTTATTATTATTATTATTATTATTATTATTATTATTATTATTATCATTATTATTATTATTATTATTATTATTATTATTATTATTATTGTTATTATTATTGTTTTTATTATTGTGGTTCCGGTTCTCCCTTTTCTTTGTTAATATTATTGTCATTATTTTGTTTTCATGATTATGTCAAAGATTATGAATAAGATTGAAAAATATGTTTATAAGTGATCATATGTAAGTTTAAATTGTTATGTCATATAATAATACATGTACACACAGTAATATTGACGTCAAGGGTAATAATAATAATGGTAGAAGATGTATACAGGTAATTCAATAAAAGTTATAATAGAGGAAAAGAGGAGATTTACTTGTTAGTGAAATGAAAGGTTTGTTATTCTTACAAACTATACCAAGAAACACACAACCTTAAAGGGGAAATTTTGTGTTGGTAAATCTGGAGCAACTGAATTCTCCAAACTATTCCAAGCAACAACAAAACGCCATTAGTTTTGCTCTTCTGGTCCTGTTTCCTGGCATACTTTGGAGAATCAAGGCACTCCAATGTACCCAAAAAGAATCTTATAATTATTTATTTGTACTTGCCATTTGGACCTGCAGTTGTGGACAAGTAATATTGTTTTTACCAGTTAAATTTGTGTTAATGTTTATATTTTCTATTATTTTAAACCGAAATATTTCAGTCGTTTTGGAGTCGTTTCATAGCTGTTCATATTTGAATAATAGATTAGAATAGATTGCACCGGTACACACACACACACACACACACACACACACACACACACACACACACACACACACACACACACACACACACACACACACACACACACACACACACACACACACACACACACACACACACTCACACCGTTACCTAACACATATGAACCAGTCACTGCTACACACATACATACCTGCACCCACAGTCATAGCCACAAGTTCAAACAAAAGGAAGTAAGAGGGAGGGAGGGGGAGGGGTAAGGGAAGGGCAGGGAAGACATGGAAGAGAGAAAGGGAAGGGAAGGGAAGGGAAGGGATTGAGGAGGAGGGGCATATGGAGTGAATAATTATGTATGTCAGAACAAAAGAGAGTGAGGGAGGGGGAAGGGAAGGGGAGGGGTAGGGAAGGGAAGGGAAGGCATGGAGGAGGGGAATATGGAGAGTGAATAATTATGTATGTTTGGTTATGTGTGTCAGAACAAAAGGGAGTAAGAGTGAGGGAGGGGAAGGGGGTAAGGGACTAGAAAGGTAAGGGAAGGGAAAGGGAAGGAAAGGGATGGTAGAGGAGAGAAAGGGAAGAGAGGTAGACTAAGAACAATATGGTGAGAGAATAATCATGTGTGTCAGTCTCAGAACAAAAATATTGAAATTAGTAAGAAATCTTGAGAGAGAGAGAGAGAGAGAGAGAGAGAGAGAGAGAGAGAGAGAGAGACCATGATGTGAGGACTTGGTAAACACTTGGTTCATCCCCCGTCTGCTGTTGACCTCGGACACACACACACACACACACACACACACACAGCGATGTCCCTTTCCTTCTGGCCTTCTCCCCCCTTACTTTCTTTTTCTCTGAGGTAATGTGGGCAGTATTTTTAAGTGTGTTGGCGCCCCTTTCGAACCAGTTACACCTTTTCACTTCTTCACCTGTCCCTCTTTTCCTTCTGTCTCATTCGTGCTTCATGTCTCATGTACCTCTTTATCACGTACTCCCTCTTTCTACAGGGTCTTCTTTCCTCTCGTCTCCTTTCCATCTCGTCCCCTTCCTTCCCTCTCTTCTCTCTTAGTAATAAAAGCCGCTGCCTCTCGCCCGATATTTAGTGAAGCTTTATTAGTTCATATCTTGGCCTTCCATCCACTCTTTCTCTTATTACCTCGCCCCTGGCTGGATGGTTGGCTTTTTGGTTGGCTGGTTGGCTGACTGGCTAGTTGGTTGGCTGGCTAGTTGGTTGACTGGCTAGTTGTCTGGTTGGCTAGTTGGCTAGTTGGTTGGCTGACTAACTGGCTGTCTGTCTGGTTGTCTGGATGGATGGATGAATGACAATAGAGAGGACAGGAAGGGAGGGAAGCAGTAATAATAGTCACCATTAGTACCCATTCTATTATCAAACGACATCATCAACACTATTCATTCAGGTGTTCATTTGTTGTCCTTCACCAGAATATACCATAATGATGTAATGTTGACACCCACCATCATTATCCTCCCATTTCAGTACCTGGCAGGGTCACCAACACCAGTAGTAGTAGTAGTAGTAGTAGAGGGATTTGTTTGGACGTTCTCACTCTGACTCTCACTCTACTAAGATTTTCACACTCTTACACTCATGTTGTTAGGATATTGCCATCCTCTCACGCTCACATTTACTCTGTAAAATTCTTCTCACTCACTCTCACTTTACAAGGACCTTCTCACTCTCACTCTGCTATGACCCTCTCACTCTAAACTTAAAATAATAATAATAATAATAGGAGTTCAACTCGAGGGGGTGAAGTAGGCTAACCTCAGATTCGTTTTAAGTGAACCCTCGAAGCACCCACTGGATGTTTCGAAGTTCCAAAGTCAGTCAGCAGCTCGAACTTTTGAACCACCAAACCAGAAACTATGAAACAGGGATACGACCAAGGCACTCACTCACAGTCACATTTAAGGTGGTAATTCTTTTTTTGGTACATTGGAGTGCCTTGATTCCTCCAAAGTATGCTAGGAAACAGGAACAAAGGGGCAAAATAATGGTATTCTGTTGCTTGGAATAGTTTGGAGGATTCAGTTGCTTCAGAATTTCCAACACAAAACTTCCCCCGTAAGGAATCACCTAGTGTGGGAAAATTGTAGGGCTAATTATTCCTCCAAACTATGCCAGGAAACAGACGACATCAATGTTACTCTAAATGGGGGATCTGTTAGGGGGTGCGGGAATAGGGGACAGGCTTTCTACCCTCCCCTCCAATCCCCCCAAGCCTGTCCCCTACTCTAGCACCCCTTTAGGATTCATAAACAACACACATATAGGTAATAAAGTCGTGTAGCGTAATAGTTTATAGGACTCATTTGCTTTCTATATTATTTTCCAGTACCATAATTATTAACTCCATATGTGTCCTAATTAAACGATATTCCAGGTCAGATAATTATAACATTCATTGTCACTACCGGTAATTAAGAAAAGTAAAATTAATGTATTCCATTTTGTTTCATACTGTGAAATATATATACCGAACCATTTGTTAGTAATAATTAAGTCTATTAAATCACGTTTTGAGTTCATTCCAGAGAGAGAACAATCAGACCAGATAACAAGGCATGTACTAATTTTCATACGTGCGTAGAAAAACAACAACAGGAAGAACACACACACACACACACATATTTCAGAAACATTATGAACAGTGCATGGGTAGAGGTGTTATTGTTTCGTGACAGCTCCGACCAAGTGTAGTACAATATAATATTATATTCATTATTACACTGTGAACTTTGACAGATTTCATTGTTGACATTATTATAAGATCACCAACAGATTGACGTACGAGAGACTAGCACGGCATTACCAACTTATTTGACCATTTGTGTGGGAATCAGGGAAATAAACAACTACCAAACTACCATATATTATACACGTTCGTATGTTTCGTGACATAGTTTAGAGGAAAGAGAAGCCTTCCACTTAAGTGTGATAATACAATTTTGGTACTGTATATTTGAGTGCCTTGATTCCTCCAATGTATGCTGGGAAACAGGTTCAGAACAACGAAAATAATGGTGGGTTGTTGCTTCGAATAGTTTATAGGAATTAGTTGCCCCTTTAAAAGTCAAACTATCCTTAGTGATCGTCAAGCAGTTTGGTTTAGGGGTCTTCTAAGCACTCCCCCCCCCCCCCCCTCCTTTCACGCATGCGCTGTTTGTTTTGTAGTCACATCCAGTGGGTGGACTTGGCGGGAACAGAGGTAATGAGAGCGAACCGACCCTCTAGGTTGCTTAGTCGACGAGCAGCAGTGGGGGTGTAAAGACGTGTTGAGGTGAGGTGAGGTAGTCATTTCTTGATAGTGATATTTACGTACCCCTTGGAGTGACGCCAGTTGACGGTGGACAGGTGCATGGAGGCGATTCATTTGTGGTCACCCCCTTCAGGGATTGAGGAGCTTGTCAATCGATAAATTCAGTATTTTGTAATTTTTAATATTTTTAGTAGTTTTACTTTCATCTTTGTTATTTTAATCTCTGGTTTCCTTTGTATTGTTTGAAGCAAGGCTAAAGTTTGAACTCCATTTTAATTTTCCGTACCACATTTAACGATAATTCTGACTGATAGCTATGTAAATTATATTCATTCGTGACCAATTTGTTACGCTTAATCTGTAAAATTTCAGAACCTGTGTATTTACTTAAGTTTAATTGTGAAGTTTGATAATTATTCATTTCATAGTCTTGTTCACTCACTAACCAGTAAACACAAGCTGTCATATAATCTTCGGTATATTTTGCTGAAACTCCACCGCAAATTATATAGTCCAGTAAACATGACGTTGCATACCATTACGGAAATTATGTTAATGTAATAATATTTGTGGCTTTTGTCAACACGAGTACTGGGGTCGTGGCACATTAGGCTAACGGGAGAGGAATGACTGGGGTAGTACTGGTAAGAAAGGTTTGTACCAGGTGGAGACATCGCGGACAAAAGCTACAGTAAACATTAATTTAATAACGCTAATTCAATTTTCTTAACGTTAATACATGGTACACACATAGCGACTTCTCCTGCCACTTCCTTCAGCTGTATATTGTTAACACTTCCCCCAGCCGCTTGGGCCATGAGAAAATAAGGTCATATCATCGTTCATTTCATGTGCAGTGTTTGTTAATATGGAGCAACTGATTGTTTTTGTAAAGCCTAACTGTTGTTGCTGGTTTAAGTGTTAAGTTAATTTGACGCATCGTAGGTTAGTGGCTTCTCCATCTCCCACCATTCTTGATTGTGCAGTGCAGTTGGGTACAGGAGTTCGTGGTACAGCCCAAGTGAAAGGTGGTCAATTTTCTCGATATAAAGTTCCTTAGTGCCAGAAGTCAGTATTGAGGATGGTAATGAAAAGTAAATATCTGATAAGACACTAGTTACTCAAATTGAACAAGTATCTTTCACCAGGGCTGTACCACCCATTCCTGTGTCCAACTGTACGTATCCCCTACAATACAGGGGAGTGAGGGTAGGAGACAGTTCTCTAACAATGACTCCACTAAACGTTCAAATAGCCTCGGAGGTGAACCCTTTGTCTGCCGGTGGTCCTCTTAAACCCTGACGCTAGAGTCCTCCCCCCCCCCAACCTCTTAAAAAAAATGGGATACTCATGATGATATGCATTGTCTACTCCGGCCCTGGAATCACTGTTTACTCTTTGGTTTGTTGCCAGAAGCCGCTAGATATCGAGATACTTTGTTCCCAGATTGTATAGTCACTGTCAAAGTTCCTTCATCGGGTGAATTAAAGTTTAATCTTGTGAACCAATATTAGAGACCAAAGGCTGTAGTTTCCCATAAAATATAGAGGTCGTTTCAGGACTATTTACCTTAACAGTACATGTCATTAACGACTTCAACTAACCTCGTCCTACAGTGTATTCCAGGCTTAAGTTACTACTGTCTTGTTTTTTTCCATCATTTAAAGTTTCCCACTAAGTTGATTAAATTCATAATTTCCTGTTTAGAGTAAGTTTTTTATTACGTTGCTATACTAATTGTTCAGTCGGCCCCAATGTTACAAAACTGTTTTATTTGTTCATATTTCTACTATAACAATACATTTATGACTATATACACAATAAGTTTAGGGCAATTAGACTAATACGGGTTGTCCGTAGAAAACATTTATTTTTCTCGACCCCCCAAAAAAAAAGGAACTATGCAGTAAAGTTTGTCTGATTTTGTCATTGCAGGTACGACTCGAGGAGCCTCGTCCTGTGAGAAGGTTGCCACCACCTATGGAGGTTTCGTGGCATCTAGAAGCCTCAACACAGGAAATCTATGGAGTTTTAGATTACACAAGGAGAATAAGATTATGTAAGATTCCAGAAAATCGGTTTATTTAGAGTCAGAACTACCAACAGGAAAATATACAGTTGCCATCTAGATAAATATTGGTCCATTTATCGAGACAGGTTCTACAGTACCCATATATTACTTAAAAATCCTTCCGATTTATGGCCTCGACTGAACAGTTCACCAACGTATAGTCGCAGTCAATATGAGTATCTCAAGCAATTTACTGTCCAATGTTGGAACCTGTCTTACGTAAGTTACCCTTATATCGACATCTGTGCAGTGGGAGGCCAACATCTTTAGGTATTTGATCCTTCCAACGTTTAGGTGGTGGGTCGCAGTGAAGTCTCCTCTATATGCTCTACTGATGTAACTCTCTGGCGGCCTTCTTATTGTGTGTCAAAGCCATTTCAGTGATTGTTTGTTACTTTTAGTTCTCTTATGTTCCTTTGTAACACGTTGCCTTCTTATCCCCATTATCGCTCTCGAAGTCTTCTCGTTTCTCTTGCTTATGGATGATTATATTTGGAGTTACCAGTTCACCTCAGAAGTTTTCTCGTTGATTCAAACTCGGGTTGTTCGCAGTCCATCACCTGTGGGGGAAAAAAAAACTAATGTTATATCTATGAACTGAAAAGACCTGCCCGGCTATGGTTGTCTAACCATTCCACTGACTCTGCAATTCACAACATAATCATAGCAACAACCCAAATTACTTTATACGGAAAATTCTAGTCTCTTCAAACCAGTGATATATCTTCATAACAATACATATTTTAATGGCAAATTTATATTAAATTAATGTACAACAATCTTGCATAACTAATTGTCGAGGAACTTAGAAAATAATTTAGTACTTAATTTTGGGCCAAATCTGGTAACACTGCTTCAAACTGTGGGTTTGTATTCTGTACTAGGATTGGTAATTTCTATAGTTACATACTGAGATTAGTTCCCATATTAAACCATTCAAACTTCATAAACCTTGGTAAGCAATCATTAAAGTTTAACCCGTTTACATCGCATCCCACTAAACGTCATTAACATTCCAAGGGAAACTATTCTAGCAAAGCTGCTATATATTGTGGCCTCGCCGTCAAACCATATACAATTTTTTTGCGGGAATATTATGCAGATTTTCTTTATCAATTTCAAAACTAGTTAAATATAATAAATACCAATTTCTTTTTTGAGGGGAATTCATCTTTTAACTGAGTATTTATCATTTATCGAAAATAACCTATTTTGTCACTATTGCCCCTCCTTTCTTACACAGGAGATCTGAAGTTTTGGACGAGGGAAAATTACCATATGGCTTTCATTAAGTGATGACCAGATAAAACCCGAGCCAAGCTTTGCCATTAGTTTAATAATATAAATTTAGGGAGATTTATCTAGATAATTGAAATTCTAACGATATTTCCATAGATCATCCAAGTTAAGTTTACCTATATTCACCTAATGTAATTTTTGATTGATGGGTATTAGGCGCCAGAAAAAAAGTGATAAGAGGTGTGACAGAAATGAAAGATGGGAACTATTTAATCGGGGCGGGGCCGGAGCCCCCTCTATAGTCTAGCTCGTCAGGTCTGACCGTCTGAGAAATGCATAAGCCCCCCCCTCCCTGTTAGGGGGGTTAACTAAGATGAGGTAAAATTTCGACATCCAGACTAACAGGGTCATCCTTTGGTCCTAACTCTGGCATCACTGTCTTCACAATATCCCATAACATAAAAGCTTTTGGTAAAATGTATACTTATCGCGAGATTAAAGCTGCATGATTTATTAAATATGCAATCTAAATTATATTTTTGGTTGCGGAGGTTGCAATGAACTATAAATCTTCAAGGTTTTTTTTTCTAAAATCACAGACATAAGAAATCGCTTGGCTTGGAAATATAGTCGTGATGAAAAGCCACGAAACTGATATCAAGTTAAAGGAGAACTTGTTCATGATATAGTACACAGGAGTAGGCCTATGCCAGTACCCGATGCTGTGGTAAGGTGGAATGTGATGTAAAAGTTCTCCACATCATCAGTGTAGTAGTAATACATGGAGCAGAGAAAAAAAAATCAAAAGGCCCATAACTTTGAAAAACAATGCATCCATTATGTAAGATTTAAAAATACACTTTCGTTATAATTAGTCTGCACACTGGTGAGTTATATATTTGTGTGAAAGGAATGCATCTTATGAAATATACTTTAAGTGAAGGACATGTGACGTCTTATCCATAACCTGAGGACACATGAACTTAAGAATTGGTGTGATTTCCTATAGATACACTAAATCTATCTTTCCCTGAATAGTTTAGACACGATTTATACAAACATTTTACACTACTTTATTCGCCATCTCTGATTAGTTAGTTTGTCATTGAATAATAATTATGAAGCTATTTTGGCATTTCACTGTTCCCACTAACAGATCAATACCGTAATTAAATATATGTACGAGTTTTCAAATACAAAGGACAAAATCGGAACCATGATAGAAAGTCTGTTTCATTTGTGTCAACCTGTACAATGAGATAGCCAACGTGAAGCTTAAATATACCGTATGCATCTACCTGGCCGACATGGATGCACAACTACCATGATAAAATTGATAAAATATAGTACCGGTAAGGATATCAAAGAATATGGAACAAAACCAAAAATTAATTAGCTGTATAACTGCCACAGGTTCTTAGCCAACTCAAGCCTTCCAGTATTAGCCAAATGAAACTGTCAAAACGGGTCATAAATCTCAAAAGATTACTAATATTTTATGTCATTAGGCATTTATATACACTACTGTGAACCTTTAAGATTGCTCACAGTATTGTCAATGAAGTGGGTTCATACGAGATGGCAAACACCAACAAAGCTACCAATATCACAACTGACCACTGTTTTCCACCCATTGTCACAATGTTTAAAGGGCAAAAGTGTAAATATTGATTTTTCCACGAGTTCACATGTCATTTAAGGTTATTACTAGAAATCTAACTCATTACGTTTTTACCCAAATTGAATGAGACTTAAGCTCGAGAATATAATGGCGATCATCATGAGCTCAGCCAGGCTTCTTAACATTTGGTACTTTAAAAATTATTATCATTGTAAATAACACGGAATATTCGTGATGCAAGATCGCTAACTAATACTTTCATTATTGCATTTTTTTATATTATGAAGTATACAGTACGTTTGTATAATTTTATTCTCATTAAATCAATTAGGAAGTGATCAAGGGCTTTATCTTAATTTTCTATCTTGGCAGCAGCTTTTGTAAACTTGTCTTTTTAAACAATATATTTTTTTGCCCCTCAATTATAGAATATTAGACTGACGAGTTACTACATTTGATCTTAACTTTTCCTCACTTTTTAATTTCAATACTAGCCAGGCTACCACCATAGCCATTGAACTACAGACACGAAGTAAATAAAACTATTATCAACGTTGATTGCTGAAGGACCTATTATAAATGTGTAATGTGTACAAAAACACTTAATGAATAATATTGAGGCACAAACATGTCTATAGCAAAAGCCAGAAAGAGAATCCCAATAAGAACCACAGCAGAATGTACTCACCCGAAAAGGAAGAATGAACGTGGCAGCTGCAACCAATTCCCTTCACGTTCTGTTCCAGCCACTTCTCTCGCCACGTCACCATCCCGCCAGTCTTGTGGTGCCACCTGTTGATATTTAAAGATTTTACTATTCATGTACGTGTGATATTCCTAATACACAAAATTATAGGTTTGAATCAATTTTCTCATAATGGACAAAATGTAACTAATTTAATGTCAGTCAACAACCCGTGCAATCGGCAACTCCAAAAATTAAAAACAAACCAATGGGATTCTTGGAATATTAAGGCCATAAAACTAGTACCATCATGCTCATTAATATTTGGCTCACTATTTCAAGAATAAATAACTCAGAACACGAAGATGCATAAATACGTACGACCGCTAATTTAAGGTTATTACTAGAAGTTTAATAATGCAGTAATGATTAAGGTTTCACTCGTATACAATGAGACTTATGAAGTTTCAGAATAGGAATACAATGGCGACCATCATGAGCTCAGCCAGGCTTCTTGACATTTAATACTTTAAATATTATCAGGGGTATATAAGACTTAACACTAATTTCATTATGTAAGAAAGCAAGATCGTTAACTAAAACCCTAATGATTGTATTATGCATATTGTGGTTTGTATATTCTCATTATATCAGTTTGGAAGTGTGATCCCCAACGTTATCCGGAAATTAAGACTATAAAAAAACTATCAAAGGCCATTATCAATATTATCTTTATAGAGGCTACTTGTTGCAAATCACTAAGAAGTATTGGGGGTAGTATACTAATTGATCAAAGTTTTTTTTTTCTTTATTTACTATCTTGCCAGCTGCTTTTGTAAACCTCGTCTTGTTAAAGAACTCAACAAAATTATATGCTACGTTTCAATACTAGACAGCCTCTACCACAAGTCACTAAACCACAGGCACAAAGTTGATGACACGAATTATTATCAAACACCGATTACTGAAGGACTTTCATAATAAATGGGCTGTAATGTGTACAAAAACACTTCATGAAGAATATAGTCACAAACTCACGTCAATAGCAAAAGCCGGCAAGAGAATCCCAGTAAGAACCACAGCAGAATATTATTGTACTTACCCGACGAGGAACAGAGGATAAATGAACGCGGCAGCTGCAACCAATTCCCGTCTTTACCTCGGTTCCCGCCATTTTTCTCGCCACGTCACCATCCCGCCAGTCCTGAGATGCCAACTAGGCTATGTATAATAAATTAAAGTTGAATAATTCGGTACACTCGCAATTCAAAATTTGTATCCAGGTCTTGTTGAAGTTTCGAATCATTTGATGTATGAGTGAATCAATTACAAGGCTTATCCTGTTTCATATTTGCTTGAGATCGCTTAATACTTGATCAGGCTATTATTTTGGATTGCGAGTGTACATGTATATGATAAATAAATACCGCATACACTAACAATACACAAGAGGTGATTATATATTATGTGAATGTATTTGCAACTCAAATAATGAACAAAATTTGATTAATATGTTATAAGCAAGGGTCATTGGCAACTCAAAAAAATCAAAATGAACCAATGGGATTCTTAGAACATTGGAACCACAATAATTCTAGACCATTCTTTGTTTTATGAAATTTTCTTTACCATCTAACTAATAGAAACACCAATATTCTTCCATGTAATTTTACTTGTTATCTAAATTAAACATCAAAATCATTCGAAAATACCTCCCTCGCTACATGACACTTCTCGAGGAAAGACTGACAAACGCCTCGAAGCAGCAATACTATTCTTCCACGGTGGTAGTTAGTGGAAGTGGTTTGGGGGTATTGTTGAACTGGTAGTTTAGTGTTGTGTGATATTATCGTATTATTCTATATTTTTATTAAGGTCTCCATAGACTATCATTCATGCCTGCGTAAACTAGGTGACTGTGCTATCATTTAAATTTCCCACACACTAACAAGAAGACTGAGCAGTCACCACACATTATCGTCTACATGTATGTATAATTGCGTGCCTCTTGATTGACGCTACGGCGCAATTAATTAAAAAAAACAAAAACACATTATCATGCATCACTGTACAGGGGTGTGATTGACGAAGAGCTGGTTGGATATGGTTCAGTCATTTGCGCAAACCATCAATCACACACACACACACCACGTACGGTTATACCTGCACAACCACCCAGTTTGTACAGGCATGATTGATAGCCTATGGAGGCGTTTATAAATTAAGACACGGAGAGATTGACATTATTCAAACCTGCTGTACCGATGCCCTGTGGTGGTATTCATATTCCACAACTTATAGTCTCATTGATAAAGCATGCATACAATATTGCGACTTTGCGAGTTAACAATATTATCAATGCCAAATGCAGCACTAGTTTCATCTAAATATAAGTTAATAAAAGTAAAATTGTGGAGCATATCATACTGAGGAATGATATGACCAATGACAGAGAAAGAGGTCTTAAATAGAATCAGCTGTGGATTCGATTCTTCCCATAGCATAGGTTACATCACAAATAACAATAATATAAATAATAGTATCTCATTGTAATTTGTAGAGCACATCATACAGAGGAATGATATAACCAACTCCAGAGAACCATCAACCATCCCTGGATTCGAATATTCATATGACACGGGTTACATAATTATATGGATGGATATGTGGCCAAGCGTTTGTCCGAACGCTGTTATTGTAGTTATGGCTTCGATTTCGTACCATTTTCATTTACCGAGTGTTCGCACTGCCAATGATAACTAACGTCATTATCAGAATAATTAACACAGTTCCATTTGTATACTCTGGTCACTTTAAATATTAGTATATTTTCTAATTATTCAACATTTTATGTCCATTTTTTTTTTATTTTTTATTAACTGAAATAGTATCGATCATCCACCACACCAGTAGTCTAAAGATGTCATATACTATATCAAGAAATCAATCTTAATTAAAAAAAAAAAAAAAAAAAAAAACAGCCTTTGGGTGGGGGATGTCAAAACTTTGGATTGTAGGAATACACCACTGTCTTTTTTCTTACGTTTTTATGCAATACTTATCAATTTTATGCAATTCATATTCCTTCCAAATTAGGTTTTCTACTGTACCTATAAACATTGCCTTCCACTCCACTGTAATGATTCCATCACAAAATATATATTAACCTATAAATACCTTACATTATTAATCTATTCTCTAAAGCAAGCTATCCTTTAATTATAACCTAACCAGTTACCATATTCTATAAAATTCCTTCCTATATGGATACTTCTTTTCCTCTTTTTGCTGTTCAGTGAAAGAAATGTTTAGTGTATAAATATTGAATAACAGGACGATCCAAACTGCAACCCACACCAGACCACAGCTGCAAACACAGGTGGAAAAGTTAGTCGTTAACCAGATTAATGTGCCTTTCCTTGTACAGTTCAGACCTCGTATTTATCATAGTAAAATTAACTCACTGCTTTGAAACCATAACAGAGATTCGTACTTCTAGGAGGAAATTTGTCCACTGCTCCGACATGAGCCGGAAACACTTTGGCGAGGTTAATAATGTAACCATACGAACAATTCTTAAGGACCCAATGACCGTGTATGAGACTTGGTGGCTTCTGATTCCTCCCGACTATGCCACGAAACAAGCTCCTTCAATATAGGTAGTGTTTCGTAGCAGTATTTGAAAGACTCACTCACCTCCAATTTTCTGACTACATCACGTAAACGTCCACACCGGAGAGCTATGTCATGCAAACTTAGCCTCCATGACGTCATATATGGAGACATCGCAAGCTTGTATGACGTCAGAAATGGAGAAGCCGCTCGTTCTCAATTACTGACGTCACAGAGGGCCGACTACAAAGCAAAGCTCGTCCATGTAGAGACGGAGCCTTGCACGAGGTTCAATGAATACCGCTCCAAATCATTCAATTGTAAAGTCACGGCTTCAAATAACTGATGCGCAACTAAAGCCGATTATGTCTAATTTATATAATCTATTTTAATACAATGAGAACCAGAACCAAGCAGTCTGTCTAATATTTTTTAAGTTTCACTTTCATCTGGTGCAGGATTCTGAACACTACTGTAGGCCTACTATTAAAAAGTTAGTGTGAGAGACACCGATATAAAAGGTTTTCATGACTCCTCTGGCACCAATACTTTATGACACCTTTGGCACTTTATCACTCCCCTGACGCCCATCTTTCTCCCTCATTCCTCTGGCATTTCCTCTTTATGACCATGAGAGAATCTTTACGGTAATAGCAAGTGATGAAGGTTGTAAATTTGTGCAGAACCATTTTATTTGCATTACATTTCTGCTAGAGAACACTTTTGAACTCGCCAGTCCAGTGATTCAAAACCTTGTTATACTAGTTTAACTTTTCATTGTAACTCAACAGGTTTGTTAGGACATTACTGTACATGTACCCCGAAGTAAAGGTTACTTATCCGGACTTTCCTATTCATGACCGCTGTAAAAAAATCATATATACGACAAGTCGTAGCTTTTCATCTAGTTTTATATTCCACACCCATAAACATTAATATATGTCTGTTAGTAAAACAAGAAAGTTATAAAAAAAAAAAATACGGAAAAACTAACATCGCAAAATATTTCAATTTTATTCAGCTTGCATCATACATCCTATATCTCTATTTACGAGATATTAAACAGTCTGTCCCTTGTGGTTTCCGGGTTTTATATATGCACTTTAAATGAGCCACCACCTTCAATCACAGTTTTAGAGGCGAAGATCCTGCCAGGATTACCAATATTCACCAGACTACAGAACCTTCTATTGACCTTACGAATAGTGGGGGGGGGGGGGGGGGAAGAAGAGCTTCAGTGTGTTCCATTTCAAACTATGCCTCGTTGCTTGGTTCCCAGCGCGTCTCTTGACATCTGCACGGTAAAAGAATAGTCTTTTCTCATACGTCCGGTACATTTGTTTCTCCTAAATGTGCCATCTTCAACTGCCCACCGCAATATTGGTCCTAATTGCTGGAATCTTATTCGGTGAACCTCAGATATAACACAGGTAAACATTTGTACTTTCTCTTACATCTTCAACTCTCCTGTGCAAATTTGGTCCTCATTACTTGTATCGATTTGGTAAGGGCCTCCTCATATCTGTGTAGGAAATAAGGAGGGTGATTAGTGCTACTGCCATTACATCAGTTATTTTTATTCATCCCGACTATTTTAACATCACATCACTAATTTACCCACATCCACAACTCCAGTCAATATGATACGACAAAGTTTAAACTAACTTTAATTTACCCACAATACAAACTTTAACAACATTGATAAGGCAAAGTTTAAAACTTCCACTTCACATTACTCAACGTCTGTTAATTATTGACAAAGTTTATATTCCGAAGGTTGTAAACTAATGATATGTAGATTGTTTAGGGTCCAATCTGTGAAAAGTGATACAACACTACAAACAGGACTCAACCGAACCTTTCAACCATAGTAACTTGGGCTTGGTGGTGGTGGTGGTGGCTGCTGTACAACAAACAAACCAAGAGGAATAGGTTGGCCTCGTCTTGGTCTGCCCACACAGAAGTTCAGCAAACCACTGCCTCATTCCTGTCAAGATTTACACAAGATCAGAAGCTGGAAATACCAATACTACTACGGAATTTAACAGACATTACTTCCTTTTAAATTTGATAAACACGTTAATATTCTTGTATCTATAATATTGTACAGTTAATCCTTCATTAGTAATCTTTTTCCAAATTTTGTTGTTGATCTTATGGCATAGTTAGAAACTTACGGAGAAGATTGAAATATGAAACTATGCATGAAAAGCCTTGGACTGGGAAAGTTACAGTGACAATGAAAAAATAAAATGTATATCTAACTTCGTGCATAATGGATCTTACCAGGGTTGACAGATTGTGTTAAAGAGGGTAGGGTACGGAAGGTGAAGAAAGGGGAAGAAGGTAGGCATGCAGGAGGAGGGAGGGAATTTACATATAAAAACTGAAGATTGGATTAACACATTTTGAGCGAGGAAAAAGGTTCGCCACTGCTTAATGCGAGGAGAGTGTGCCATGACAGGGGAGGATGGAGTAAGGGTGCCATGACAGGGGAAGATGGATTAAGGGTGCCATGACAGGGGAGGATGGGGTGAGTGCCATTACAGGGTGTAGGATGGGGTTGGAGAGACTAGTGGGTATAGGGGGTGGAGATGGGGTTAGGGGGTAGAGTGGGTAGGATAGAGGGTGGGGATTGGGGTAAAAAAAAGTGGGTTGGGTGAGGTTGTCAGGCAGTCCACGTGTTGTAAAGGGACTGCTACAGTAGGCCTTCCTGATGGAGTACTGTATTAAACAACTCTATAGACGTAAACAACCACAACCAAAAGATGACCAAAGCCACGACCCACAGATGACTTAAAGCCACGACCATAAGACTGGCAAAACAAACCAGCAACCAGCCTACTCACACTTTCTATAATTACCTACAGTTACTAGAGACTGCATGGGGCTTGACACCTTCCACTAACCTATCGTCTACCTTCCCACCCATAGAGATGTAACCCTCCCAAGCCTATCATTCTCTTCCTACACATGACTAACCACTAATTGCGACTAGAACACTTATAAGGTGGGACAGCCAGCAAACAAGGACGAAGAAATTAAAAAAAAGACAGTCCAAGGATTTAAAGCAGAAAGTGGATGAGGATTTTTGGTGTACAACTGACAAGCTCACATCATAAGTGTCCATTTCATTACGGTACTGGAAACAATTATTCAATCTCATTCTTTATTTCTTTACTGGGAATTTATTTTACTACCTTACTGGACCCATTAATATTCATATGATACCACATTACCTTAATAGAACCATTTCTGTCCCATTACTTTTTTATTACTTTACCGACCATTATTCAAAGCTTATGACCATTGTTATTTTATGGACAACTGGATGGACACCTCAGGACACTTGTCAATTGCAGTTTAATGTTGAGGAGGATTGAGTTAGTTAATACTTAGCTTTGGTGTCTGAACGCCTTGATTACTACACTCCACTGCAGCTCCTGTGAATGAATACAAAGAGAATGAAAAACAGGAAATTATAACCGAATTAATACAAACTGAAACTATACTAAAGTAGTAGGACACAGATTCGCTTAATCAAATAGGTGAACTAAAACTTGTGTCACGAAGATTATACATGGCTGGAGAAATTTATTATTATATTTAATTTGTTTATTGCATTTCTACAAGTTAGTTAAATTTGTAAAAAAAAACATTTTCAAGTACTTACCTGGAAAGTAAAAGCTAAAGACGTAGGCGGAAAACTGTGACATTATCACCTTCTGCCTACGGGGTATATGATCACAGCCTTCCTCCCTCTTCCTACAGGGTCTTCCATCCTCCTTTGAAATCTTTGGTCAAAGATTGTCCTTCGTCGCCACAATCTGACAATGATTAATTATAATTAATTGCAAGTAAATCATATGTTCGTATTAATTTTTTTCATATATACAGTACACTCCCAAAAAACTATCGGCATTACTGGCTAGATGGTGCTGGGAAAAGAACGAAACTACATTTATGAGTCGTGTGGAGGATTGGTACTCCTGGCTGTGGGTTGAACGGTATAGAGATGCTGTCAAATAGTTACTTTGAGAAATGCACATCTGGCACCTGATTAACAGGCATACCAACATTCTGTCAGGTTTCCTGGCAATATACCAGAATCTTACGGTTATTGTAGTTTTCGTTCACTATAATTCAGATAGTTTTTTGGGAGAGTGTACATAAACATTGTTAGTCCCTCACCAACGTCACTGTAGCCCATAGTTTGAAGTTTGCCTCGAACGGTTCCTGGACTCTGCTTTCCGCACCTCTTGAACGGCTATCCAGGCTTCATGAACGGCTCCCTGCAGATTGAATTCATACAAATAAAAGTTTTGCATAACCAAGTATATAAATGCCAAATATTATGATAGAATCTTTTGCACTGAAAATACTCTGGTCGAGATCTTGTTCTACTGTAAAATATATGAAGTCAGATAAAAGTTATAAAGACTTACCAGCTTCTCCGTCGTCATTGGTTTCATTTTTATCCTCTTCAACGACCCCCCGCTTCTCGAACGGCTTCCTGCCTGTGGAATGGCTCCTGCAAATGGAATACAAGTCACTCAAATGTTCATCACAAACATCAAATATCAATATTGTTCATCTCGTCATTCCCAGATTCATAATTATGCTGTCCTACAAAACAGATTAAATTAGTTTAGTCCCTTACCAGCTTCACTGTAGTATATGGTTTAATCATTGTCTGGAACGGCTCCCTGTCCTCTAATGGCTCCCAGGCCTCTTGAACGGCTCCCTGTAAAGTAAATTTAAGCACAAAGTTACACATAGCAACTAGTTCTATTACAAAAAAAATCATAGTGAAAATTTTCCACTGTAAAATCACGTGGTTCACAGGTTATCCTCTCTTACAAAATATTGTTGATTTACAGTCGGCCTCAGGAATTCGCATACACCACTGTGGCATCGAGGGTTCGTAACTAGAAAATTTACTCCATTAATTTCCTAACAAACTTTTCTAGATGTTAACTGGCTAGTACTTTAATCATGAGAACTATGCCTACAGTATGTACGAATTTCAGAGGCCGACAGTAAACCCACAATCCAAAGTATCAACAATCCAAAGTATCAACAAACCCCTGGCAGGAAGGACACCAAACGCAGAGGCTTTATGATATCCACACGAACTCAGTTTCGTTGATGGGAGATAAGCACACAGAATAGTTTTCATTGAGTAATATTACGATTGGCACTTGAAGAAAAACTTTCATAAGGAAAATTTTTTGTGAACCTGAGCAGAACCAACTAACCCCGAGAATCTTCACACGACACTGGTAACCTGAATATATAAAAGGAAAATGACCTGAACACTTTGTCTGCACCTCTGGGTTAGACTTCCTACTAGCCTTGAGATTTCTAAATTTTGAATAGCGAGTATATCAAAATATAGAGTCCCTTACTAGCATCACTGTAGTACATAGATTCCTCTTTGCCTCTTGAACTGCTCCCTGGCCTCTTGAACAGATTCTGCAAATGGAATTAAAGCAAATACGTTAATCTTTATTACAAATATGATTGAGCATATCCCACTGAAAATCTGGTACAGAATTCGTTGTATAGTGCAAAATATGGTAAAGTTTTGTCCCTTACCAGCTTCACTGTAGAATTAAAGTTTGCTTTTTGAACGGTTCCTGGACTCTTGAACTGCCCTTTGCTTCCACTTCCCCTTGAAGGTGCCCCTGCATGGAGTCCAGTGTGGGCAGCAAGGCAGGTACAGTACCTGTAAGAGTAACACCAGCTGCGTAGTCTGCATAGTTACAATTACAGGAGTATGACGTCTATGAATGAATAGGCAATTATATAAACAATTTAATTATGGAAAAATATATATTCATTAATTATTAACAAATATTGTAAAGGCGATCCAGCGCTGGGAAACAATGTAGCCACAACCAACAAAACTGGCCACTCGCACCAGCAACCAAACCAAACTGGACAGAACCAGCGACCATCTTTGACTCAAACCTGCCTCCACATTTCCTCCCCCACCATTATTAAGTTATCTATCCCTACACCTCGTTACCCATTCCCACACCTTCCATCCTACCCTGTTCTAACCTGCCATATATCCTTAACATCTATCCATCCTGACTCACCGAAGGGAGAAAATTCATTAGTATATAATTATGTATAAAGCAAATATGTATTCAATATTTCCATTAGTTACGAGATACTTGATACAGTTGTGGGTTTTGAAGGGAAGTGCTCGAGTCCGGCTTCGGTTGTTTGGGGCAGTAGTTTCAGTTCTTCTCATTGGTTTCCTTGCTAGACTCTTACCCACAGTTTATACAGAACTACTCAATTAGGATATAGCTTTGCAATATTGGTCATCTTTGTTGATTTTGTTTTAGTCGTTGTAGGAAGTCTTGTATGCTGTGCTTCGAATCTGGTATCACTGCCGTCACAGTTGCCACCATCTGAATCATAATATAAGGAGACTTGTTGGTAAAATTAAAGATTATGGATTCTTATCTCTGGCAGAAAATAAACTATGGAGGTAGTTGGGGGTCTATTTTCATGACAGTTTGAAGAAAGAGACCTTCCAAGAACAAAAAAAATATCCATTAAGGGAAACTGAAGTATATTTTAAGAAATCTAAAGTCAAAACATTAAAATTATGCACCACCCGTTAGGTCCAAAGGAACGCACATTATATACAACAACAATAGGTACAATACGGAACTTACCTTGCATTGGATATTAGAGGTCCAGAAACAATGACGAACAGATTTACCAAAATATTGTATGTAGTCTTGAGGTTACAAATTTCTAGCACCGGCACCAGAGTCGCTCCCGTGAACTTTGGTAGAGATATCAAAGTCTGAAAAGAAAGTCAAATTGAACTAACAAACTCACCCCTGTAATACAACCAAGATTAATCACAAAACTATATCTGAAGTTTCATAAAAATCATACCATCAGAGGACTATACCCCTGTAAGAATAACCATTATTTTGATCACATAACTACACATACTCCATATTATACACCATTCAGTGACCATTGCACTCACCAATATACAATAACGCTAACAATTATAACCGAAAGGTTCACGAATATTAAAAATACCTTAGGACTGGAAGACAGGAACTACCAACCTGTACGTCTGGTGACTGATTCTTGAATGAAGGCTGGAGAGACACACAGCCTGTTACTACACCTCCTCCTCACCCCCATCCCTCCCTCCCTCCCTCCTCTATCCACCGGCAACTACACCTCCTCCTCACCCCCCTCCCTCCCTCCACTATCCACGGGCAACTACACCTCACCTCCTCCCTCTCTCCAGGCCTCCACCCCTCGCCTCTCCTCCACCCACCCCTCCATCCCTACCTCCCTCCACTCCTCATCTACTCGGCTACCACCTCCCCCTCCATCCACCCCTACCTTCATCCACCCCTCCTCCCTCCAGCCCCCATAACTTTGGACACCTGACAAGCCCTCCCTCCCGACTACACACAAACAGGCAAACTGCTCAATATTTGGCGCACGGTAACTACCTGACCGTTGGGCTATTCGAAACAAGTCTGGATACATATTTTGGATTGCGAGTGTACCAAAAAGTATCTTAATTAACCCTTTAAGTGTCCCGTTCCTCCACCCATAAAAATAAGAAACCTTTGCTGTCGTGTACTGCATCGGGGCGTGAGGTGGTGGTGGTGGTTCATGTTTCCAAGTATTTTGCAGTGTGTGTTACAGCTTTACAACCTGCCTGAAGTTACACCACGTAAGGTGAATCCAGACTCCCACCTCCTCCATCTCCTATCACTCCTGCTTTATTGGAGAGAGAGAGAGAGAGAGAGTAGTTTGTGAGGAAGGTGTGTATGTTGGAAGAGCAGTGTGTCTGTGTGTGTGTGTGTGAAAAGGAGGTGGAGCGCAGTTTGTGATTGATTGATTGATGGATATTAGGCGCCGCAACATCGAGGTCCTATAGAGCCAGAAAAAGGTGATAGAGAGGTGTGACAGTAAGCAGGAAGGAAATAAAAAGAAAAGAGGGACAGTTGAAGAACTGAAAGCTAGTGGCTGGGGCCGAAGGGGCGCCCAAACCCTGTAAGTATTGCCCACATTACTATAGGCAATGCCTCCCTACGGGGGCGCAGCTTGTGAGAAAGCTGTGTGTGTGTGTGTGAGAGACAAGGAGACAGAAAGCAGTCTGTGTGAGAGAGTGTAGTCTGTTTATGTATGAAAGTTGTGTATGCGAGAAAGTAACGTATACGTATGTGCAATATGCGAGAGCGAATGTATGTATGCATGTATGTATGTGAGAGAGAGTAATAGTGACAGACAAGTGAAGGGCTATCCAAGTCAATAACATGGCAGACATCAGAGTGAAAGCCAGACTCGATGATATCACTCACACTCCAGCCTTCCACTCACTCTCACACTCCACTCTTCCACTCCTGCTCCACTCACACTCGATGCATTCACTCTTCCACTCCTCCACATTTTACTCTTCAACTCCTTCTCCACTTACAATTCATACATTCACTCTGCCACTCCTCCAATCACTCTTCCACTCTCACACTCCACTCCTCCACTCACTCTCACAATCCACGCATTCACTTTTCCACTCCACATTCTACTCCACCCCTACACTCCACACCTATAGTGAATACCAGGCTCACTCAACACCTTACAAAGCGTGTCGTGGATGATAATAATGATTTAGGATAATCACTGAACAAACATATTCCTCTTATAAAAATTCATTATCTATCGAGTAAATTCAATTCCTTTCTTGGTGCTTCATTTCCCGAGTATTCAGGTCTTGTTGAAGTTTCGAATTATCTGACACACCACTGATCCAATTACAACGCTTATCTTGTTTTGTCTCATTGTTGTTGTTTCATGGAGCTCGTTTCATATTCCATCAGGCTGTTCGAAGCAGACCTGAATACTTATTATGGCTTCGTGATTTTAGCCTATATACCTAATTGATGGGGAAGTTTTGTGTTGGTAAATCTGGAGTAACTGCTGAATCCTCCAAACTATTCCAGGCAACAGAACACCATTACTTTTGCTCTTCTGGTCCTGTTTCCTAGCATACTTAATTTGGAGGAATCAAGGCACTCCAATGTACCAAAAAAAAAAAAAAAAAACTGGATACATAGTTTGGATTCCGAGTGTACAGTACTTAGTAAAGTGTAAAGTGTAAAGAATAAAGTGTAAAAAAATGACCAAAACGCAACAAATACACGAACACACAGTAACAAATACACGAACACACAGTTAGGAGAAGGTACTAACATGAAGGGGAGAGCAGGCAGCAGCTGTGTCACATTCCCTTGTAAAGAAAAGTTTGGTATCACACTTTAGCAGGATCGTCATTCTGAGTCTGCATAGGTACAATGTAGGATGATATTACCTTTACCAAACTCCTTACTGCTTGCTGTCACACCTCTCTATCACCTTTTTCTGGCGCTATAGGACCTCGATGTTGCGGCGCCTAATATCCATCAATCAAATCAATCAAATCAAATCAAAACCTTTACCAAACGTAGTAGTGCCATGAAGGAAAAGGAAAGGAGGCGAGGGGTGTGTGTGAGTCCAGTGAAGTTATATTTTAAAGAGTCATTTCGAGGGACAAAAATATAATGTGGGGATTATGGGCCAACTTGTGTTCCCACTTAATTACTTGTGGAAGCTCACACGATAATGGTTAAATTCACATGCTGAGTGTAACGTCACGCGCGAACACTAACTTAAGCGTGAAAGTTAACTCACAAAGGGGGGGGTGGGGGTTAAACTTAGACTAGTGGGGAGTTCAGCAGGCACTGGAAGGCAAGCAAGCAAGCAAGCAGACAGGCAGGCAGACTTGCGAGGGTTCCGAATATACACTGGAAAGATAAAGTTGCGCCAACAAGCCGTAATTAAGATGGGAAAGTTAGGATATCGGAAGCCGTATATACAAAGGCAAAGGATAACGTTGCAAATGGATCCCCCTAACCTCTCCTTCCCTTACCCTCACTATACTTCCAACCTACCACCTTCCAACACACCACTCTCAGTCAGCACAACACTTCTACCCCCTCCAATTCCAGCCTCTCTCTCTCTCTCTCTCTCTCTCTCTCTCTCTCTCTCTCTCTCTCCCCAATTCCAGCCCCCCACTCTCTCTCTCTTACGATATTTGTGAATAGTTTCCCTTGCACAATTTTGGAGTAATTTCTCATGTGTGACATCAACACCATTTCGCTGGTGTGAATTCGTGGTGGTTTACCGGGGTCTATTTTGCAACGTGTTTCCAGGGAGTAATTAGATATATATATGATCCCTCGTGGCTCACTTTACCTAACACCATTTCTAGAACGAAAATAAAAATATCTACGAGTAAATTTAGTATTATATATACTGTATATATATATAGTATATCTTGCGGGCCAATACACAAGACTCGCCTGGAATGAATGATATTGCATCCAGAAATTTGAGAACTGATCAATCGGAGGCTCAGAACTGTGGAACCAATATTGGAATGGCGTGGGGGACAAGAGTCGTTCCTCATCCTGAAAATACTCCCCCCTCTCTCACCCCCAACCCCATCCCCACCCCCACTGCTGCTGCTGCTTCTCAAATGTGTGCAAATGTAAACAAACATTAAGGGGAGGGTACAGTTTGGACATTTTTGGAGATAATGGATAATTTGGATCAACTCACATGTGTTTATTGGGACTTTGGGAGTAGAGTCAACCTAGATAGTGTACACCAGAATACTGTACATATATAACTCACAACACACCTCTCTAAATGTGATGGAGGGGTGGGGGTAGTTGTGTGTGTGTGTGTGTGTGTGTGATGAGGTAATGAATGACTAGTTATGGAGGTAATGAATGACTAGTTATGGAGGTAATGAATGAGTTATAGAGGTAATGAATGAGTTATAGAGGTAATGAATGAGTTGGGGAAGGTGCAATGAATGAATTATGGGTAATGAATGAGTAATGGGGAGGGGGTATATAAATAAAGAACTTGCGGGAAATTTTTAGCATAAATTTACAGGTGAAGGCCACCCAAAAAATTTATGATATAATTTAAGTCTTATCGTGGAAAATATACTGCAGTGGGAATTAAGGATGTCAGAAGGAAATGTCTAAGAAAACTTAAGGGGGTAATATAAAATAAATATTATACAGTATACGGTATACTCTCTGTTCAGTTGTTAATTAATGGGAGTTTCTTTACCCTCATTGGATCCCTCTTATTCCAACACACTCACACCCGTAGTTTTAAAAAAATTGAGGGCCCTTACTGGAGCTCTATGAACCTTCCAAATAATCCAGGCCACAAAACGCTTCAGTGTATCGAATAGGGAATCTGTTGCCTGGAGTAGTTTGGAGAATTCATAGAGCTCCAATAAGGGCCCTCAATTTTTTTTAAACTACGGGCCATACTTTTGATACATTAGAGTGCCTTAATTAAGTCCTCCACATTATGCCAGGAAACAGGACCAGATTACCCAAAATAAATAATAGTAGATTAACCTGTTGCTTGGAATATATAGGTTGCAAAGAATGAGTTGCTCCAGATTTACCACCAATGCACCGTGTAAAAGTCTGTGTTACTTACTCCCTCAAGAGAATTATTATTTATTGAGTATAGAGATATTATGTTTGGAGGAGAAGTGCGTGAGGGGAATTTCTAGCCACTTTATTGAAATTTATCGAGGCTCTGAGAATTAACCCCTGGAGTCAGAGAGAAGTTAGGAGACTGTTAAGGGACCCTGTGATGTAGTCAGAACATTTGGAGATACACGAGTCCTTCAAATATTGCCACGAAACACACACACCTACTATATGTGGAAGGAGCTTGTTTCGTGGCACTTGTCAGGAGGAATCAGAAGCCTCCATTTTTCATACACGATCACAGGGTCCTTAAGGAGATAATATGCAACATGGTTTTATACATTGGAGTGTCTTGATTCCTCCAAAATATATCAGGAAACATGAACCAATTAATAAAGACAGTGGCATCCTCATACTTGGAATAATTTGCAGGAATCAGCTGCTCCAAATTATACTATATACCCCCTTAAGGACCCTGTGTTATTGTATGAAAATTGGAGACTTCTGATTCCTCCTGACCCTGCCACGAAACAAGCTCCTTCAATATAGGTGGTGGAGGTGGTGGTGGGTGTTTCGTGGCAGTATTTAAAGGACTCGCTAACCTCCAATTTTCTATAACTACATCACGAGGTGCCTTAAAAAAGCTGAATCAAGTATATGCAAGACTCACAGAGAATGTACTGTAATGTATATGTATGATTTACTGAAGATGTTTACACTACACATAGGTGACTGTACGACAAGTTTAGCTGGAATGAACGAAACTTTTTTATTATTTCACGAGACGCACACACCAACACACACGAGGCTGCATGCGTGGGGAGTTTACGAGGGCACACGAGGCATAACTACACACATGTCACTGCATGAAATTTTACGAGACGTGTACGAGATGTTATGAGACTGCACGAGAATTTACGAGACTGCACGAGTTACCACGAGTCCACGCCGTATATTATGGTACTGAACAAAATATTACGAGACCATGCATGGACGAAAATATAAGACTGCTCTATAATTTACGAGCCTACACTAAAAATTAACGAGCCACACGAGAATTTACGAGCACCACACTGAAATTTACAAGTTCACACTGAAATTTACGAGTTCACACTGAAATTTACGAGCTCACACTAAAATTTTCTAGGCAACACTGGGTTTTACGAGCCTACAATGGAACATACGAGCCTAGATACACTAGAATTTACGCACCTACACTTAAATTTACGAGACAGACTGCATGCACGAGATTGGACGGGATATTGCGAGGGTCCACGAGATATTATGAGAAGCGAGAGTGGACGAGAAATGAGTTTTGTCTTTACCCCATGGAGGCAGACAGGCGACGTCCACTACACTGCATACAACTTAAAAAGAAAGAGAAAAAAAAAAACACAGGATTTAATAAACAATAACAAGTACAGTATAAATTATAATTTCACATAACGGTACAAAAACAATGGTAAACAATTGTAAACAAAAGGGCCTAATGCAAGAATGTCCATCGTGTTTACGATGACATGGTACATACACGATGGATGATTACATAGACAAACAACAGAGCCATCGTACAGGCTAACCCAACCCAACCCAACCCAACCTTACCTAACCCAACCTAACCTAACATAACCTAATCTAACTTAACCTAACCTAACCTAACCTAACCTAACCTAACCTCCTAACTTAACCTAACCTAACCTCACCTAACCTCATCGTCAACACTACACGGCTATTCTTGCATACGACCCAAGGTAACACCAGACAAGACACCAACAAATGAAACTATAACACGAAGCACACACGAGGGAAATAACACGAGGCGAAGCATAGTACATACAAAAGCAACCTGTAACTGGGAAGAAACAAAAGCAACCTGTAACCGGGAAGAAACGAGAGCAGGAAATAGTATAGAGGTAATACTGACAATGATAGAACCAGGAAGAAATAAACATCTGCTGTACATGACTGTGTGTTGGTTAATGGAAACTTGACCCACGTGATGTTACATAATAAAGATAATAATAATAATAATAATAATAATAAAGTGTTCAGACAGGAGTAAACATCTACTGTACATGTGTGTTGGTTAATGGAAACTTGAACCACATGACGTGACGTAATAATAATAATAATAATAATAATAATAATAATAATAGTAATAATAATAAAGTGCTCAGACAGGAGAAAGTAGCTTAAAGAATGCACACTGGCAATGAGAAAACCCTAATTAAATATCTGCAGTATATAAATATTAGTTAGAAGAAGGTGAACCACATGAAGTTACGTAATAAATATAATAATACAATTTTGAAACAGGAGAAAGTACATCAACAATATACACGAGTTTGTTGATTAAAGGATTCTGAACCAAATAAATATAAGCAATAAAAACAATGAAATAAATAAGTAGGAGGAGGAAGAGGAAGAATAAGAATAGAAGGAGGAGATAGAAGAAAGTTAAGATGTGGAAGAAGAGAAGGATGAGAACGAGGAAAAGGAAAATTAAGATGAGGAAGAAGTATGAGCATGAGGAAGAGGAAAATTAAGATGAAAAAGATGAGAAGAAAGAGGAGAACAAGGAAGATAAAGAAGAGAGGTAGAAAGGGGAAAATTGAAGAGGAGGAGGAGGCGAAGTAGTATGAGTGTGAGTAGAGTGAGAGTGAGTGAGAGAGAGAGAGAGAGAGAGAGAGAGAGAGAGAGAGAGAGAGAGAGAGAGAGAGAGAGAGAGAGAGAGAGAGAGAAGGTGGCACTGCAGACGATGCCAATGGTAGAGTGTGATAGCAGCCTAGGGAGCTCCGACCCCTGCAATATTCACACTTAATGGCACCACGGCTGGCACTCTCCAATATCTCCAACCATAATGCCACTTTTCTTAATGCAGTTGATTACCCCGTGGCCAAGGTAAAGTGCTGGCTGAATTGGGAAGGGGAAGGGGAAGGGGACGAGGGGGAGGGTAGGGTAGGGGAGGAAGGGGGAGGGTAGGGGAGGAAGGGGGAGGGTAGGGGAGGAAGGGGGAGGGGAAGGTTGAGGGGAGGAGGGAAGGGGAGAGGGGTTGGGAGGGGGGAGGGGAAGGGGAGGGGAGGAAGGGGAAGGAGAAGGGGAGGGGGAAGGGATAGAGGGTAGGGTAGGGGAGGGAGGGGGGGAGGGGAGGGGGAAGGGGAAAGGGGAGGGGGAGAAATTCACTATACCCAATCTCCTAACACTGCTTGTATTTTCCGATTTCCATTTAAAGAGATAGTTTACATTTGGTACGGTCCTGGATATATAAGTTTTAACACACACATGGATTACTCGAAACAAAAAAAAGAAAATTTGAAGGTTAATAATAAGTGCTTCAAACATTGCCACGAAACACCACCACCACCTACTGTATATCGAAGGAGCTTGTTTGGTGGCATAGTCAGGAGGAATCAGAAGCCACCAGGTCTCATACACGATCACAGGGTCCTTAATAATTTACCTTACCGCCGCTCCAGTTACACCATTTTACTCCAGCTAAATTTGAAGTAAGGTAAATTATGCATCTATCTGACCTTACCAAAATTTTAATGCACTTTCCCCTTCCACTTTTCCACTTAGGGAGAAACTGTCTACCCCTTAAAAGAGAATTATCACCATACACACACTTTAACACCAGTATGACACACATATAAACAAACAAACACACACACACACACACACACACACACACACACACACACACACACACACACATTATCACCAGTATGGCACACACACATGCACATAAACAAACAAACACTAACACACACACACACAAGTTATCACCAGTATGGCACACACACACACATATAAACAAACGAACAAACATTATCACACACACATTATCACCAGTATGACACACACACATATAAACAAACAAAAAACAACACACACACACACACACATTATCATCAGTATGGTACACACACACACACACGCACAATTTGCCTCTCCACCTACCATTACCATCACCCTTTCCTTCCCCTCACCCCTCCACCTCACCCCCAACCAACCTAATAATTTCACTTCTTTCTCCTCCCAACACCCCAAATCTTTCCTTCCACCACCACCACCTCCACCACCATCACCTCCTCCACTACCACCAACCCCTAGTAACTCCACCCCCTCCACCTCCACTCATAACTCCACAATCTTGTTTACCTCCACTTCTCTCTTCCCTCCTCCTCCTCCTCATACTCCTCATCTCCAAGTTCGGTTTCTTTCCCTCTCCTTCTCTCATCTCCTCTTCCGTTTCCACTCGTCTCTTCATTCTTTCTCTTTCTCCCTCCTTCTCCTCCACATCCTTCTTTTCCCTTCTCACATATCTCTCTTTCCTCTCATTCTCTCCTCTCTCCTCTCTCCTCCCTTCCCTCTCCATTTTTTCTCCTCTCTCTTACCTCCTTCTTTTACCTCCAAGTTCACTATCTCTCCAGCACATTATTGCCTCTTCATATTTCCCTCTCTTCTCCTCTCTTCCTCTCTTCTCCTTTCTTCTCCTGTCACCTTTTTTTTCCATCCTTTTCTGTCAATATATAACTTGATTATATATTTTTTCTGTCTCTCCTCCCTTCCTCCTTCCATTCTTTACTCTCACCCCTTTCTTCCCTTTCTATCTATGTATACGAGTAATTTATCTTCTTTTCTCTCTCTTCCCACTTCTCCTTCGCTCCTTCCTTCATATTTTTGCACTCTCTCTCTCTCTTCCCACTCCTCCTCTCCCCTTCTTTTCCCCTTCTTCTCTTCTTCCTTCATTTCTCTTCTCTCTCTCTCTCTTCTCACTTCTCCTTCTCCTCTCCCTTCTCTCGTTTCACTCTCTTCCTTCACTACATATTCCCCCCAGGGTCCTCTTTACCTCCCCTCTCCTCTCCTCTCCCCTCTCCTCCTCCCCTCCCCTCCCCCCTCTCTCCACTCTCTCTCCCTCCCCCTTCCCTCCCCCCTCTCTCCACTCTCTCTCTTCCTCTCTCTCACTCTCCCCTCTCCTAACCTCTTCATCTCCCCTTCCCTCCTCTCTCCCCTCTCTCACCACACCAGAATCCATTTTTTTCTCCCCTCTCCCCTCCCCTCATCTCCCTCCCTCCCCTCCTCTCTCCCCTCCCTCCCCTCCTCTCTCCCCTCCCTGTATCTCCACCTCAAGGTCCTATATTTTTTTCCCTCCCCTCCCCTCCCCTCCTCTCTCCCCTCTCTCACTAATTCTGTTTTTTGTTTTGTTGTTATTCCCTCGTCTCTCATCATCACCATCATCATCATCATCATCATCATCATCATCATCATCATCGTCTTCCATCTCTCCCTAGCTTAGTTTTTTTTTTCCTTCCCTCCCTTTTCTCTCTCCCCTATATCTCTCAAATTTAGTTCATTTTTTTCTACCCTTTTCTCTCTCCCCTCTATATCTCTCTCCAGATTAATATTTAATTATTTTTCTCTTCCCTTCTATTCCTTCCTCTCCCCTCCCCTCTTCCCTCTTCCCTCTTTCTCTCTCCATCTTAGTTTATTTTTCTCTCTCCTTCCTTCCCCTCCCCTCTCCCCTCTATCTCTCTATCTCACTCCAGCTTAGTTTATATTTTTTTCTATTCCTTCCTTCCCCTCCTCCCCTCTTCCCTCTTTCCCTCTCCCCAGCCAGCTCAATTTTTTTTGTTTTCCTGGTTTCCCGCGCTCCATAAATCGAGGCGCCAGTTATTAGCAATCTCTGAGTCCCAGCAATAAATTCCCACTCTCGCATTGCTTACTTCCCTTCCCCTTCCCCTTCCCCTTCCCCTACCCCTCCCCTTCCACTTCCCCTTCCCTTCCCCTACCCCCATCCCCTTCCCCTTCCCCTTCCCCTTCCCTACCCCCATCCCCTTCTCCTACCCCTTCCCCCCTATAACATTTTCCCTTCCATCCCTCCACTCATCATTTCTCGCATTGCTTACTTCCCTCCCCTACCTCTTCCCCTTCCCCTTCCCCTACCCTTCCCCTTTCCCTACCCCTTCCCCCCTATAATATTTTCTCTTCCTTCCCTAGCTCCACATTCATCATCTCTTCCATATCTCTTACTATCTTTTCCCTCTTACTTCCCTTCCCCTGCCCCTTCCCCTTCCCCAACCCCTTTACCTTCCCCTTCCCCTTCCCCTTCTCCTCCCCTTCCCCTTCCCTCTCCAAATTTTTCCCCTTCCTTCCCTCATCATCTCTCGTTTTGCTTATTATTTCTTTTCCCCTTCCCCTTTTCCCTATAACATTTTCCCAGGGTCCTCTTTACCTCCCCTCTCCTCTCCCCTCTCTCTCCCTCCCCTCCCCCCCTCTCTCCACTCTCTCTCTCTCCTTCCTTTCCTCCATTTATCATCTCTTCTCCCTTACCCTAGCTTTTATTAGTGTTTCTACCATTTCCCCATTTATTATTTAAAACTGCTTGCTTCTTCATATTACAGTATTTATTATATAATTTTAAAGTAAGTTTGACTGTCTGCTATGGTAATCACTAATATAGATAGTATATATATTTTAAATCCATTTTTTGTCTAATATAACAGAACTTTCACAAGACTTCACCTCCTCTTCTTCCTCCTCCTTTTTTATAGGACTTCACCCTACACACCACACTTCACCCTACACACCACACTTCACCCTACACACCACACTTCACCCTACACACCACACTTCACCCTACACACCACACTTCACCCTACACACCACACTTCACCCTACACACCACACTTCACCCTACACATCACACTTCACCCTACACACCACACTTAACCCTACACACCACACTTCACCCTACACACCACACTTCACCCTACACACCACACTTCACCCTACACACCACACTTCACCCTACACACCACACTTCACCCTACACATCACACTTCACCCTACACACCACACTTCACCCTACACACCACACTTCACCCTACACACCACACTTCACCCTACACATCACACTTCACCCTACACACCACACTTAACCCTACACACCACACTTCACCCTACACACCACACTTCACCCTACACACCACACTTCACCCTACACACCACACTTCACCCTACACACCACACTTCACCCTACACACCACACTTCACCCTACACACCACACTTCACCCTACACACCACACTTCACCCTACACATCACACTTCACCCTACACACCACACTTAACCCTACACACCACACTTCACCCTACACACCACACTTCACCCTACACACCACACTTCACCCTACACACCACACTTCACCCTACACACCACACTTCACCCTACACATCACACTTCACCCTACACACCACACTTCACCCCTCATCACACCACACTTCATTAAATATACAGCCTAGGATATTCACTCCTCAACACGTCTTAATCAAATTCTGTCTCCAGCAGCAGCATCCCCATCCTATCCTCTCCTCCCTCCTCTCCTCTCCCCTCCTATCCTCTCCTCTCCTCTCCTCTCCTCTCCTATCCTCTCCTCTCCCCTCCTCTCCCCTCCTATCCTCTCCTCTCTTCCCTTTTTTCCCTTACTGCAACCTGTCCCCTCCTCTCCTCTTCTCTCCTTCCTCCCTTCTTTCCATTTACTTGCAACCTGTCCTCTCCTTCTCTCTTCCCTTCTTTCCCCTTCTTGTAACCTGTCTTCTCCTCTCCTCTTCTCCCTTCCTTCTTTCCCCTTCTTGCAAACTTTCCCCTACTTTCCTCTCTCCCTTCTTTCCCCTCATTTCCTTTACACATATCACGTTTCAACCCTCTCTTCATCGGATTAGTAGGCAACTCATTACTTATTAGTTCAACATGTATATATACATTCTTGGAAGACAAATGTATTATCACTTATTACATACTACTTCAATATAATTATTATATACTGTATACTGTATATATCTACATACAATATTCAGAAGCCAAAAGCATTATTACTTATTACATATAATTTCAAAGTGTGCACCATATATACAATTCATTTTAGGAAGCCAAAAACAATTATACTTATTACTTCACATTCCATAATTATATACATTCTCAAAAAAAACAAAAAAACATTATAACTTATTATCAATTACTTCAAAATGTATAAATATAATAATATTATATCCTAGGAAAACAAAAGTATTATCACTTATAATTTCAAAATGTACAGTATATAATAATAATAATAATACTGTACCTTTCCTTGAACTGAAAGCAATATCACTTATTATTTAATATTTCAAAATAGTTATACAATTCATTTTCGTAAGCCAAAATCATTAGTTAATTAGGGGGTAAATATCACACTTCTTTGGTACATACATTGGAGTGCCTTCGTTCCTCCAAAGTATGCCAGGAAACAGAATCAGATGGACAAATATTATAATGATGTCCTGTTGCTTGGAATAGTTAGTTTGGGAGGAATCATGCAGTTACTCCAGATTTACCATCACTATACTACCCCCCCCTCTCTTCCCCCTCCCTCCCCCCTCTCACCTTAATAAGCATCAACCATGAATTAAACTAAGTACCAGATTCTGTTGCACTAAAAAAAAAAAAAAAAAAAAAAAAAAAAAAGAGAGAGAGAGAGATGAAAAAAAAATTACTCTGGATATCAGTACGACCTCAGCGGAAGTAAAAAATACTCCCCCCATTAACACAAAATGGCCGACCATTAGCCTTGCTCAGCAAACATAAAATCCGCGGCGACTCTGCCTGCTGAATAATGTTGAACAATTTCCCCACTCGGCTCACTCTACTCACTCGGCTCATTCGGTTCACATGGCTCCCTCTACTCACTCGGCTCATTCCACTCTACTCACTCGGCTCACTCTACTCACTCGGCTCATTCCACTCGGCTCACATGGCTCACTGGGGTACAGTTGGGAGTAGCCAGTAAGCAGACTATCGTGTACAGTTGTGGACATATAAAACAGACACACATGAAACGGGGGCCCCCTCGTTGATCATATTGGGATGAGACGGTCATGTAATACCGGTAATAATAATAATAATAATAAAGCTACAGATAATTACATTCTTCAGTATAAGTCACTATAGCCAACTTAGATGACTGGACCTACCTCTCCCTCTCTCTCTCTCTCTCTCTCTCTCTCTCTCTCTCTCTCTCTCTCTCAGTATAAGTCCCTGTATGTAGATGGCAGGACCTTCAACGCCTAAAAATAGACGGGGCATCAAAACTCCATCTCAGAGAAGTTAGCAGAGGATACAACTCCTTAAAACATTTTCAGAGGATGTCAACAGCTTCATACTTTTTTCTTCTTTCTTTCCAGACTGAGGGGTGTGTCGACGAGTGAGTGAGTGCTGTATGGCCACCTGTATACTGTATATGCTTCAGTCTGATCCCACCTATACACCTACATTTAACAGGTGACCAAGTCGTGGTGAGTGAATGAGTATACTTCAGGTTTTATGGGGAAATTCTCTTATATTTTGTTGGTGAATTGGAACGCTTTAATTCCTCCAAAAGTATGCCAGGAAACAGGACCAGATTAACGAATATAATGGTCCATGGCCTGTTGCATGAAATGGTTTGGAGGAATCTGTTGCTCTAAATTTACCAACAAGAAAATTTCCCTTAAGGCTTGTTATGTTAGAGTTATTGGTGGAAAGGAATATCTGTTCACTACTATATAACTATAACTATATATATATATATATATATATATATATATATATATATATATATATATATATATATATATATATATATATATATATATATGACACAGTCTGGCCTACCCACACCTAATAGCTGTCTAAGTGTTGAGTTAATAAGTATACTTCAGTTATCAAGCTTGGAATAGTGTAAGATTTATGAGTGAAAGGAAATAACTGTTTACATCTATATAGTTATTATGTTTATGACACAACCAGATCCACCTATACCCAACACACCTATACCCAACAGCTGCCCAAGTGGTGATGAGTGAATGAGTATATTATATCAGTAACAAAAACAAAGTTTATTAAGCTTGAATATGTATTAATGTTGTATGGTGAAGAAGACAGTGGACTGGAGGGAAGGGTAACAAGAGCATAATTTAATGCAAAACTCGTGTCAGGTAGTTCTAAATTAATTCATAATTATAATTAGACTCACACATTAAATAGTAAGAACCTAAAATTGCCTCTCGTGTTTCAAATCCAACCCATGACATCCCTAGGCTCATAATTAATGACCTTTTCTCTTTAACCAATTAACAGAGACAAAAGCTTAGACCGAAAAAAAAAACATAAACATAAAAACATAAACAAACATAAACTTGCAACAATTCAACTTCACTTAATTCTCCCAAAAGCTTTAGCTAAATGCAGTAATAAAATGCGAGGTAATTAAGAGGAGAGTATAGTGTTGGTGCATGGTAAATCTGTAGTCAATTATTCCCTTCAAACTATTCCAGGCAACAACAGGCCGCCCTTGTTTATATTCATGTGGTCCTGTTTCGTGGCATACTGTGGAGGAATCAAGGCACTCCAATGTACCCAAAGTATTAGATTACCACCCTTAAAGCCGTACTGGGTAACTCACTGTGTTGGAACTCCACAAGTGAATATAGGGTTTCAGGGTATATACAAACACACACACACACACACACACACACACACACACACACACACACACACACACACACACACAGAGCATGTTACTATTACTGACACTATTATTATTATAGTTATTCTCATTATTATAATTATTATTATTATTAATATTATTATTATTGTTATTGTTATTATTGTCGCTAGGTGTATTATTATTATGTTTTTGTTCTAAAGATAAATAACAAATTTTCCTCTGTTATTAATTACGACTTAATTTATCTACCATTAACTAAGGTCTGTTGTGGTCTGTGATTCTATGTAACTATATATGTAACCTAATTTCATGGCCTTTAGTGGTATCGTTATTTACCTGAATGATGAGTAAATAAAAAAAACTTGGACAAATATATATACACAACAAACCCACCCCCGCTTTCCAACACAAATATAATCCCACCAACCACCCACCCACACACACACACACACACACACTTTCCAACACACAAATATAATCCCACCACCCACACACACACACACGCTTTCCAAAACACATATATTTTTCTAGCGATACACTTTTCATTTGTAGTTGTGTCCAGTTATAAGCTGTGTTGCCTTTTGATATCAGTGTTGGGATATGAGGTCGCCTGTTTCTGGATGTGTGAGCTTGATTTTCATTTTAGACAGTTAACACGCTCCGATGCGCCTCGTTGAAGTATTACCAACTCCTGCAATTAATGACCAAACGGGGTTGTAATATGTAAACTTTTATCATGGGAATCCTGAGCTGTTTTGATATTTATAACACACACACACACACACACACACACACACACACACACACACACACACACACACACATACATACACACACACACATACACACACACACACGTACACGTACACATACACACACACACACACAGAGAGAGAGAGAGAGAGAGAGACCATTGTGTTGGTTAATATAAAGGGATAATAGGTTCTTATAATATAAAGACTGGGGCTACAGAAGGCACTTACTTACCTCTACTTCACTCACTTATTTACTTACTTACTTACTTTTACCTCTTTGATTCTTTGTTAGCTATTGAAGACTTTAGGGCTAAACTCTCACTCACTCACTCACTCACAAACACACTCATTCACACACTCACACAAACACGCACACACACTTCGTCTACTCTCCCCCTCCCCTCCACCTTTCCCTCACTCCCCCCTCCCCACCCCCTTTCTCTCTCTCTCTCTCTCTCTCTCTCTCTCTCTCTCTCTCTCTCTCTCTCTCTCTCTCTCTCTCTCTCTGATAACATTTTCCTTCTCGTCCTTTCATGCTTCTCATCAATATTTACGAAACATTTACCTGCTATAAGATCCATCCCTTCATTCATTATACACAAAATAAACGACAATAATACACCAGAATACACAAGTTCCATACAAAAACAACCCTATAAAATTAATACAACAAAAAAACAATATTATCAACATACAGTATACCAAAATATAACAACAACAACAACAATAACTTTTTTACACAAATGGTCAAGTTGAATTCTGAAATGCACATCAAGTTTCAATCCAAATATAGCGACTAATTTTAAGGGGTAAGTCTTGTGTTGGTAAATCTGGAGCAACTGAATCCTCCAAACTATTCCAAGCAACAACAGAACACCATTATTTTTGCTACTTCTGTTTCTTGGCTTATAGTTATATGGGCAATCAGTATATATAGCCTTTATCTAATCTGCCAACAAGACAGTCTCCTTAATGCTGAAATACACCACAAGTTTCAACCCATACATACATAGCAAGTCGCCAGGCAATATATACATACATACATACATACATAAGCAAGTTACATAAGTGTGTTTCCTAGCAATCCAGAGAGAGAGAGAGACAAAGAGAGAGAGAGAGAGAGAGAGAGAGAGAGAGGGGGGGGGAGGAAGAGAGAGGGAGAGAGAGAGTGGGGAGAGAGAGAGAGGGGGGGGGGGGGAAGAGAGAGGGAGAGAGAGAGTGGGGAGAGAGAGTGAGATAGAGGGAGAGACAGAGAGAGAGAGAGAGGGAATTAGGACAGGGAAATGGAAGCACGGGTATAATTCGCAGTAAGGTGTATAAACAGGATTTAGACGTGCATCTGATTCGATTTGCTGGCCAGCGCTGATATGCAACCCTGCCCTGCCCTGCCCTGACCTGACCTGAATGTATGTAAACTAGTTATTTTGTTGTCTGGACCCTGGTTTTACAGAGGATGGAGGTGAAGCTGACAGTATAAATTGAATAAACAGCAGCAGGAAATACGTTCACTCTTACAAGCAGTACAGTAGTCACTTCAGGTTAGGTTTTGACGCCCCTTCGGCCCCAGTCACTAGCTTTTAGTTCTTCATCTGTCCCTCATTTCTCTCCATTTCCTGCTTGCTGTCTCACCTCTATCACCTTTTTCTGACGCTATTTGACCTCGCTGTTGCGGCGCCTGCTATCATTCAATCAACCAATCACTTCAAGTTACATGTATATTTACGTAAAGTACCGGTAGTTATGTTGCTGTTTAGACCTTCGTTATATTGAGGGTGGAAGGGTAACAGAATAGAATCACAAACAGCAGCAGCAGCAACAGAATATTTCGTGTTCACCATCACAAGCAAAATATGAGTCAAGGTAATAGGGTAAAGTTGTGCAAAGAATATATTTATTTTTTTCCAGTTTGGGATATCGTTATATACAGAGAGGGTGGGAGAGTAAAACAGTATAAACAAAATCACAGGCAACAGCAGAAATTCCGTGTTTACTCCCACAGCCAGTACAGTCGTGGGCATAAGTTTCAATACATTTTTGGATAACTCAGACTAATTGCTGTCTAATATTTTCACGTTCTCATTAAATATCACATTTGTTTTGAATAGTGAATAGCTTTTTGGAGTAAATTAGAAAATGATACTTAACCTATATATTGTAAAACTTCTCAGCTAACGAACAGAGGTAAGCTGTCAAATGTTTACATACACGAGTCATAGGTATGTGGACGATTATTATTGTTCACAACTGTATATGAGTCAAGTCAGAAAACACTTGTACTTAATGAACAGATTATACACCATAAAGATAACTCTACATATATAAAGATAACTCTACATATATAAAGATAACTCTACATATATAAAGATAACTCTACATATATAAAGATAACTCTACATATATAACTACATATATAACTCTACATATATAAAGATAACGCTACGTATATTTGTGATATATGACTG
>JAWZYT010003990.1:0-102500 GCA_034508575.1 Petrolisthes manimaculis | reverse complement strand
TCCAGGATATGTCAAGAACGCTTCAATTAATGTACCAATAATACCAACTTTCTCAGGATTCCTCCAAATTATTCCCAGCAACAGGTCACCATTATTTTAGTTCATTTGGCCCTGTTTCCTGGCGTACTTTGGAGGAATCAAGGTGCTACCAAAAGTATATTAGCCCCTCATTAGTTACCCCCATATAAAATAATCACCTCTTATGGTAGGATGAAAATAATATAAGTAGAAAATTGACTTAAGCAGTTTGTTAATGAAGGTGACTTAAATTATATACAGTATTAGTAGAGAAAATGACTTAGGCAGTTTGTTAATTATTATATTTATATTATTGTTTTTATATATAATTATAGGCAGTTTGTTAATTATTATATTTATATTATTGTTTTTATATATAATTATAGGCAGTTTGTTAATTATTATATTTATATTATTGTTTTTATATATAATTATAGGCAGTTTGTTAATTATTATATTTATATTATTGTTTTTATATATAATTATAGGCAGTTTGTTAATTATTATATTTATATTATTGTTTTTATATATAATTATAGGCAGTTTGTTAATTATTATATTTATATTATTGTTTTTATATATAATTATAGGCAGTTTGTTAATTATTATATTTATATTATTGTTTTTATATATTATTGTTTATTGATATATATTGGATTCATTACATGCACCGTATAATTATAATATAATTATGTTCTACACTGATCGTAAACTTAGTGAATGTTATTTCTGTTGGAATTTGTAAGTGAATGTAAATAATAATATGCTGGGGTTGATAAAGGATGATACAATTATTATATTAACCCAAACACAGACTCGGTTTATTTAAGGGAAGATTTTCTTGTTGGTGAATCAATAAAATAATGGTCTCTGATGATTCCTCCAAACTATATAATATATGCCACGAAACAGATCCCCTATTATTTATTATTAGTACACCTTTGAGTGCGTCTGTTTCCTGGCATAGTTTGGAGGAATCACAGACCTTCCAATTCACCAACAAGAGAAGCTCACCTTAATTAAGATAAGCTGGATATTGATTATGGAAAACCTTTTTTTTATATATATATATTTTATGACTATTTCTCAAACTGTGGTGTTCAGTGAGAAAAGTTAAGCATTTTGAGAGAAGCGAAGTGGAAAAAGATGTGTGTAAGAGAAGGGAGAAAATTATGAAAGACAAAGAAAATAAAGTGAAGAAGAAGAGAAGATGGAAGGGCGACAAAGACAAGAAGAAAGTAAAAATAGGGACCAAACGAAGGAGAAAGTAAGCAAGGGAAGAGAGAAGAGGGGACGGTAAAGAATCAGTGGATAAGAAAATTACCAACACGTTAAAGTAGTGAAAGAAGGAAGAAATAAAGGAGATAAAATGAAGGGAGGATAGAAGGAAGTGAAAGGAAGAAAGGGAGGAAAGAGAAGAGAGAAAGGGAGGAAAGAGAGGAGTGAAAGGAAGAAAGGAAAGGAGTGAAAGGAAGGAAGGAAGAAGGGAGGAAAGAGATGAATGAAAGGAAGGGAGGAAAGAGAGGAAGGAAGGAAGAAAGAGAGGAAGGGAGGAAAGAAAGGAGTGAAAGGAAGAGAGGAATTAATGGAAAAAAGTAGTGAAGAGAAGAAAAGAAAAAATAGATATAAAAGAATGAAGGGAAGAAAGGATGAATAAAGAAACGAATAAATGAATAAAGGAGGGAAGGAATGACTATACAATAACAACATCTTCAGCCTACAACCAGTCCCTCACAACACACCAAACTCCCACCTGATTTATAAACCCAGGTGTTATTGCTTATAGAGTTATAATTATCAACACCTGAATTACTCATACAGACAGACCCTTTCTCAATACTAACACGTAGCAAACTTAAACTGATTCTAGCTCACCTAACCTAACCTAAAATGACTCTATAGCTGACCTAACCTATCCTATCCTGCTCTAACCTAACCTATCCTGACACATACAGACCCTTTCTCAATACTAACACGTAGCTAACCCAAACTGATTCTAGCTGACCTAACCAACCCTACCCTAACCTAAAATGACTCTATAGCTGACCTAACCTACCCTGACCTAATCTAACCCAACCTAACCTAACTTTACCAAAGCCAACCTCACATGACCTGAGCTGACTTTACACCAAACCAAACCTAACCTAACCTAACCTAACCTAACCCAACCCAACACAACCTAACCTAACCTAACCTAACCTAACCTTATCCAACCAAACCAAAGCCAACCTCACCTGACCTGAGCTGACTGTAGTGACGTGTTTACTGGGGTACAGCTGCTGGAGGCTAATGGAGCTCATCTTTGGAGGAAATTGCAGGAAAATCTTGTTTCACTCCTTGGTAAGTGGGTTGGTGGGAGAGGGAAGGCGGAGGAAGGTGGAGAGAAAGGGAAGTGGTGGAGAAAGGTTGTGTATTTGAGAGAGAGAGAGAGAGAGAGAGAGAGAGAGGAGTTGAGGCGGTAGGATGAGAAAGGCAAGACGCACGGGAGCAAATTAGAGAGAAGAGGTAAAGTGATTGTGAAGGAAGATGGGTAGCAAGGGAGGGCATGGTGTGAGGTGCGAAGAGGGTGAAAAGAGGGTGCGAATAGGGTGAAAACAGGGTGCAGGGCAGAGGGTGATAATTGGGTGAAGGGTAAGGCAAGGGAGTGACTATAGGGTGAAAATAGGGTAAGAGACAGGTAGGGTTGGAAAAATAGATTACAGGGATAAAAATAGGAAGGGAAATGAGAACCAGAAGTCAGGTATGAGAGACAGAGTAAAAATGTTACAAATTCTAATGGAAGATGTAAAAAGTGTCCCTTCCACACACACACACACACACACACACACACTTCCCTTACACACACACACACTTCCCTTACACACACACACACACACACTTCCCTTGCACACACACACACACTTCCCTTCCACACACACACACACTTCCCTTACACACGCACGCACACAAACACACTCTTCCCTTCCACACACACACACACACTTCCCTTCCACACACACACACACTCTTCCCTTCCACACACACACCACCTGGCCTATATCTGCCACAATAGGAATGACAGCTTTGCACATTTTGGTCCAATATATCAATTCTAGACGAGAGTATCGGAGAGGAATATAAGAATGTGCAACCCGATTCTTCACATCTCCCCGTACCCCTATCTTTTTCTCCTTTGACAGCTCTCTCTCTATTACTTTTTATATCTATCTTTCTCTCAATATTTCTCTCTCTCTCAGCATCTCTCTGCCCTTCAGTATCTTTCTTTCTCTGTATATATATATATATTTTAATATTTCACTCTTTCCTTCTTTCCTTCTATCTCTCCCGCTTTCAAAGTCTCTCTCAATATCCATCTCTCTTTCTCCTTCAGTATCTCTGTCAATTTCAATCTATCTACTTCTGTATCTGTCTATCTATCTATCTGTCTATTTTTATATCAAACTAGGTTATGTAAGATCAGGTCAGATCAGTTTAAATGTAAGGAGTGTAAGGTCAAATATAAACCTATCTTAAATTTTCATGTGTCCAACTGAAGCACCAAATCTCTTCCAAAATCAAATCACTTAAACTTCAAGTCCAATCCTGCCTTACGTTGATTATTAATGCTATTACAATTCCATCAAAATAATTATCATTGTAATTATTTCCGTTATATACAATTAAACCAAAATTATCCCCGCGGCAAAATGTAAATAAATAAAATATATAGATAATTATTATAATAATGATGATAATAATAATGATAATAATAATAATAATGATAATAATAATTATAATTATAATAATAATAATTATAATAATAATAATAATAATAATAATAATAATAATAATAATAATAATAATAATAATAATGAAAATAATAATGAAAATTATCATAATAAAATATCTCAATTCTCCTCTCAAAAAATTTACATTTTTTGGTAATTAATTAAGAGTGTGTATACTTTGGAACATTGGAGTGCCTTGATTCCTCCAAAGTATGCCAGGAAACAAGACCAAATTGACGAAAATAATGGTGGCCTGTTGTTGTTTGGAGGAATCCGTTGCTCCAGATTTACCACCAACACTGTATTGTACCATCCACTTAATGTCATGAAATTTACTCCCCTAAGGACTACTACCTCCACCCTCCACCTCCACTACTCCTCCTCTCCACCCCTACTACCTCCACTCCTCCACCTCCACTACTACCCTCTACTCTCCACCACTTCTCTCCAACCCTCTCCATCACCTCCACCACTCCTCTCCACCCCTCCACCTCACCTTCCTCTATCACCCTCCACCCCTGCCCCTCCACTACTCCCCTCTACCATGCAACCTTCATCATCACTCCCCCTCCTCCCCTCCCCCCCCCCATGACTAAAAAAGAAGGGTGGGGGAGGGAGAGGGGGTGCACTCTGCATAATGACGTACCACACTGCCCCCCCCATTCACTATGTTAAGCAGCCAGTGAGTGGTGGGAAGGGGGGGGGGGGCTGAAGGTGGGGGAGGAAGGGGAGTCACTGTCATCTGAGTTCCTGGCTGGTAGGTAGGTGGGTAGGTGGTTAGGTAGGTAGGTAGGTGCATGGGTAGGTAGGTAGATAGGTAGGTGCATGTGCAGGTGGGTGGGTAAGTGCATGGGTAGGTAAGTGGGTGGGTAGGTAGGTGCATGGGTAGGTAGGTAGGTAGGTGGGTGGGTGGGTAGGTAGGTAGGTATACACAGTGAGCCTTGGGGACTTACCTAATTCCTTTGCTTTTAACCTGACTGCAACGAGAGCTCTTCAGGGCAAGGCAGGAGTAGTGCACGAAGGAGGAGGAATAGGAGGACGAGGAGGAGAGAAAAAGGATGATAAAAGATGGGAAGGTGAAAGAAGGAGGAAGGAGGAGGAGGATGGAAGATGGGAAGGTGAGGAGGAGGAGGAGAAAAGAAGGAGGAAGGAGGAGGTGGAGGAGGAGAGAATGGGGAGAAATAGGAGAAGATGGAGGAAGGAAGATGGGAAGGCTTAAGGAAGATGGGAAGGTGAAAGAAGGATGAAGGAATATAGGAACGTGAAAGAAGGAGGAAGGAATGAAAGATGAAGGTGAAAGAAGAAATGGAGGAGGAGAAAAAGAGGAAGAATGGAAGAGGAGGAGAAGTAGGCAGAGGAAAAAAATAGTGATATGAGGAAGATACGTGAGAGGAGAAGGAAGGAAGGGAGAAAAGAAGGAAGGAAAGAGGAGAAGGAAGGAAGGGAGAAAAGAAGGAAGGAAAGGTGGAAAAGGCAAAGTAAATAGCTGAAAAGAAAAGAATGAGGAGGAGGAGGAGGTAGAGAATATAAGAAATGGAGACAAATGAGAGAAAGATGAACACAAACATAACACAAAGAAAGATGATGATGAGAAACGAGAAGGAAAGAGGAGACAACAAGAGAGAGAGAGAGAGAGAGAGAGAGAGAGAGAGAGAGAGAGAGAGAGAGAGAGAGAGAGAGAGAGAGAGAGAGAGAGAGAGAGAGAGAGAGAGAGAGAGAGGAGAAGAAGATGATGATGATGATGATGATGATGTTGAGAAGGAAGAAAACAAGCAAAAGAAAATGGAAAAGATAGAAAAGAGGCAGTGGGAAGTAAAAGAGGAGGAGGAGGAAAGTAAATGAAAGGGGAAAACGTGAGAGGAAAATTATGAAAAATGTAGGTGAAATGAGAAGAAATGAAAGGGAGAGAAGGAAGAAAAAATATAAAGGGGATAAATGAGGAGGAGAAGGAGGAAGAAAGGAAGTGAAAGGAAAATAAATGAATGGAGGAGGAGAAAGAAGAAAGTGAAAAGGAAATCAATGAGAGAAGGAGGAGGAAGAAGAAGAAATAAGAGGAGGAGGAGGAGGAGGAAGAATAATAGTAAGTGAAAAGGGAAGAAATGAGAGAAGGATGAGAAGGAAAGCATATTTGTCCCAGAATCATCTCGTATTTACTTATCTCTTTTATTTACTCAACAATTTCTCTAACATTGTCTCTCTCATTTGCAGGTGTGTGTGTGTGTGGAGTAAGACAAGTAGAGCAGAAGGAAACCCAGGCAGGAACAACAGAGCAGAAGTAAACCCAGCAGCAGTACACACCTAGAGACGACCATCACGACCACACCTAGACGACCATCACGAGTTACTGTAAGAGAAGGCGAAGGAAAGAATACGACACAATGATACAACACTGACACTGACGCAAGAGAAGGAAGTGTATAATTATAGTCGTAATAAATGCAAGAAAGGGCGAAGGAAAAGATACGACTCAAAGATACAACAACACATAAACTTGAAGACATAAAGAGCAAGCCAAACACAAGCCCAAGACACAAAGAGAAGACGAAACACAAAACTGAAGACACAAACGGCAAGGCAAACACAAACTAAAGACACACACAAAGTCAAACACAAAACTGAAGACACAAACGGCAAGGCAAACACAAACTAAAGACACACACAAAGTCAAACACAAAACTGAAGACACAAAAGGCAAGACAAACACAAACGGCAAGGCAAACACAAGCTGAAGGCACAAACAGCAAACCCTCCCCCCCCCCCAAAAAAAAAAAAAACACAAATCGCAAACTGAAAGCACAAACAGCAAACCAAACAACAAGCTTGAGCAACTTCAACAATAACAACAACAACAACAAGCAAATCTTCTTCGGTGAGAGGGCCAACATGTCCCGATCCAGTCACACCGGTAGCAGCAACACACACCACAACAACAACAACAACAACAGCAACAGCACCAGAGGGAACAACAACAACAACAACAACCACAACCACAGCAGGAGTAGTACAGTGTCCCAGATGCGTTACAAGGGTCTCTTTAGTCCACAGGCGGCTCCCACCACCCGTGCCTACTGCCTCCTCGTGTCCTTCCTATTGGGGACCCTCATGTTGACGGCTGGTTCGGTTTTCTATCATGTGATCCAGAGTAAACCAATGAGTGGGTCCCATCACATGCACACTCCGCCCCTTCCCCTGGCCCTCTCACTCATCACGGGGGGAGTCATCACTATCCTTGGTTGTTTCACCGTGGCCTGGAGGTTGGTGCACTATAAACAAACACTCTTACACTTCCATTTATCTCGACTGTTAAACATGTGAAGGGCAAAAGAAAACAACAAGAATTCTCACCCTTATTTGGTTAATAATAATAATAAAAATAATAATAATAATAATAATAATAAGGACCCAGGTGATGTAGTTAGATAATTGGAGGTTAGTGAGTCCTTCAAACATTGCCATGTAACACCAATATTGAAGGAGCTTGTTTCGTATCATAGTCAGGAGGAATCAGAAGCCACCAACAGGTTTCATACACATTCTCCGGTGCCTTTGTGGGAGAATTAGTGGGTTGTCTTACTACTGATTCCTCCCAAGTCTGGAAAACAATTATGTATCACTGATGGAAAATAATGTTATGTTAAGTGTTATTTAAAAAAATGACACCCATAGTTTTAAAAAATTTGAGGGCCCTTACTGGAGCTCTATGAATTCTCCAAACTACTCCAGGCAACAGATTCCCTATTCGAAACACTGAAGCGTTTTGTGGCCTGGATTATTTGGAGGGTTCATAGAGCTCCAGTAAGGGCCCTCAATTTTTTTAAAACTACGGGCCTCAGTGTACGGTAGTTCTGAGAGTGAATGACATTGAGAAAAACACTAATTTCCCGACACGTATTACACATATTTCCCACAAACAACTCAACTTTTACACAGTCCAGTTCCCAAACCCACGCCCTCCCTTCCCACCAATTTACTGCAGTTTCCCAAAGTTTCTCATTGTTTTCTCTATAATTTTGTACCAGTTTCCCACGACAACATCCCATATTCCCTAAAGTACTTCCCCATATCATTGTAATCGTGAGAGAAAGTTATGCAAAATGACGACACGTAGTGAAGGATGTTTTAACTACGACTACTACAACAACAACAACAACAACAATATGGAAAGTCTGTACAGATTCCTCCAAACTATGCCAGGAAACAAACGACCTTAAGGGGAGAGTATACTTTTGATAGATTGGATTGACTTTATTCCTCCAAAGTATGCCAGGAAACAGACCCAAATGAAGAAATATAAAGGTATCCTGTTGCCTGTAATAGTTTGGAGGAATCACTCGTTCCAAATTTACTAACACAATAATAAATAGCCCTTTAATTTACGCTGGGTCCCTTTAGCTGTAAATGTGACTTGTATAGTGCCGAGGCTTCACGAGTTTGTTTACATTGTGTTTGTATGGGGTTTTATTCACTTACATTTTCCGCTTTGCCCACACCCTGACAAAATAACCATTCACTTCTCTCTGACACACCTTTTTCTCACATGCCTCTCACATGCTGCAGTCAGTCAGTCAGTTAGTTAGTTAGTTAGTCAGATAGTTAGTCAGACAGTCAGTCAGTCAGTCAGTAAGTCAGTCACCGTAGCCAGGCAAAATTTCTATATAATGTATATACCTTACTGTAGTCTAGTTCGCTCTCTCTCTGTCACGTCATTCACTTCTCACTGACACACCTTTCTCTCACAGTGCTTTCACCAACTTTCTCTGCCTGAAAGCTGCTGCTGCTGACAGGTCGGTTTCAGCATGTTGAGTGCTGTGGGACGGAGGGGGGATGGATGTGGGAGTCGGAAGGATGGAAAGGAAGGGGGGAAAAGGAGGGGGAGTGGACAGGAAGGAAGAGAGCTAGGGAAGGAAGGGGGGAAAAGGAGGGGGAGTGGACAGGAAGGAAGAGAGGGAAGGAAGGGAGGGAGGGGGAGTGGGAAGGAAGGATGGAAAGGAAGGGGGAAAAGGAGGGGGAGTGGACAGGAAGGAAGAGAGGGAAGGAAAGGAGGGAAGAAGAGAGAGAGGAAAGGATGTAGGGTAGGAAGGATGGAAGGAAAGAGGGAAGGGACGTAAAAAGAGAAAGGAGGGAGGGAGGGGGAGTGGGAAGGAAGAAAGGAAGGGTGGGAGGGAGGGGAGTGGGAAGGAAGGAAGGAAAGGAGGGAGGGAGGGGGAGTGGGAAGGAAGGGTGGGAGGGAGGGGGAGTGGGAAGAAAGGAAGGGTGGGAGGGAGAATAGTATATGTGAGGAAACAAAGGGAGAGATTATACAGTAAAAGAAAATATAAAAATATAATATGAAGGACAGATAAAAGGGATATGTGGTGGCAGAGAAGAAGTATGGGAGACGGGGGAAGGAGATGACAAATGAGAGAATATGGTGGATGAGAGAGAATGTAAAAATAAAAAATAAATAATAATAAGTGAAATGGGACAATAAAGTTAAATGAGGAATATGAGAATGGAAGAGAGAGAATGAGAGATATAGTGGAGAGAATGAAAGAAATACGATAATTACGAGGGAAAGAACAAACGGTGAAGCAGAGGTGAAAATCACACAGAAATAATTATAATAATAATAAAGATAATAATAATAATAATAATAATAATAATAATAATAATAATAACAATAATGATAATAATAACAATAATGATAATAATAATAATAATAATAATAATAATAATATGAAAGAAGAAGAATAAGAGGATCAGAAGGAAAAGACAAAAGCAAAAATGTATTACGGAGATAAGAGAGGGTAAGACCGATGTCTGGAAGGAAGGAAGGAAGGAAAAATTGAATGAGAGGAAAAAGAAAGATGAAGAGAAAAAGAAAAATGAGAGAGTAAAAAAGTGAGTTATTCTTGAAAGGAGGTAGGAGGTTACTTTATGTGTATGTGTGTGTGTGTGTGTGTGTGTGTGAGTGTGTGTGTGTATGTGTGTGTGTGTGTGTGTGTGTGTGTGAGTGTGTGTGTGTATGTGTGTGTGAGAGAGAGAGAGCCAAAGGGAATGAAGAGAGAAAAGAGAGAGAGAGAGAGATAGCCAGAGGGAGTGGAAAAGGAAGAAAAGGAAGGTGAAGAGAGGGAGGAAGGAGGGAGGGTAGATTGATTAGAGGATGAAAGAAGACCACCCTAGGCCTGGAAGACCCTGTGGAACGAAGAAGAAGGTCATAGAGAAGTGGGACAGTAAACACGAAGGAAAAGGAGGGACAGGAAAAAGGAGACAGGGAGGTGGGACAGTAAATACGAAGGAAATAAAAGGAAAGGGAGGAACAGGGAGGGTGGGACAGTAAACACGAAGGAAATAAAAGGAAAGGAAAGACAGGGGAGAAAGTGACAGAGAGGTGGAACAGTAAACACGAAGGATTTGAAGGAAAGGAGGGACAGTTAAGTAATTAAAAGGGAAGTATCCTATGCTACACACACACACACACACAGTCTCATCCTTACCTATGCTACACACACACACACACACACACACACACACAGTCTCATCCTTACCTATGCTACACACACACACACACACAATAAAGTCTCATCCTTACCTATGCTACACACACACACACACACACACACAGTCTCATCCTTACCTATGCTACACACACACACACACACACACACACACACACACACAATAAAGTCTCATCCTATATCCTACGCTCAATAAGGAGCCCCCGTTTCAGGTGTGTCTGTTTCTTATATCCACAACTGTACACTGTATTACCATTATGCCTTATAGAGACTCAATGATGATGTGGGTTTGTACTTCATGTTATTTATTAGTTGTCATTTATGGTTAGTTTCTCCCTTCCCATTTTTCATCGATTACTTTCGCCATGTTGTATCCCCCTCCCCCCTCCCTCTCCTTAGCTCTCTCTCTCTCTCTCTCTCTCTCTCTCTCTCTCTCTCTCTCTCTCCTTATTCTTCGCTCCCCTACTCCCTAACTCCCTCTCTCCCTCTCCTACTTCATCTCCTCCTCTTTCCCCTCTCATATCCCTTACTCTTTTCAGTTCACCTTCCACCCACCCATCTCATCCGTCCTTTCCTTCCATCTCCCTTCCTCCCTCCCTCCCTCTCCTATCTCACATTGTTCCTCCTCCCTCCCTCTCCTATCTCACTCTCCTCCTCCTCTCTTCATTCACCTTCCACTTCCCCATCCCACCACCTTCTCTTATCTCACATTCTCCCTCCCTCTTCTATCTCACATTCTCCCTCTCCTCCTGTCTCCATTCACATCCCATCCCCATCCCACCTCTCCTCCCTCCCTCACATTTTCCTTCTGTCTTCATTCACCTCCCACTTCCCCATCCCACTCCCCACCTTTCCTCCCTCATTAATCTCCCTCCCTCACTCACATTTTCCTTCTCCTCCTGTCTTCATTCACCTCCCACTTCCCATCCCCACCTCTCCTCCCTCAAGACTCCCTCATTAGCACCAGTGTTTGGGTTGGGTTGGGTTGGGTTGGGTTGGGTTGGAGAGGCCACAGACATAGACGCTGAACTCATTTTCCAGACAGTGAGCGCTGGGATTAGCCTGGCACTCTTGACTACTCCATGACACCAACTCTTTACAAAACATTCATGTCTCTCGTATTTTATTTCTTATTTACTTTTATTTCTCAATCTGACTACAACGTTTATGGCTCGCGTATCTTATTTCTTGCTAACTTTTATTATATCTCGCGTATTTTATTTCTTATTTACACTTATTTCTCACTCTGACTACATTATGACACCGGATCTTTACAAAACATTCATGTCTCTCGTATTTTATTTCTTATTTACTTTTATTTTTCACTCTGACTACATATGATATCGGCTCTTTACAAAAATATTTATGTCTCGCGTATTTATTTCTTATTATATTTATCGTAAAGAAATAAATAAAGAAAAACAACTCCTCTCAATAATATTCAGTTGCTGTAGACACACGACTAAAGTTCTCTCCCTCCTCCCCCCACCAGATATGGGTTCGACGACGGTGATGAGAGCCTGGATGAGGACCTGTACTCTCTCTCCAAGGAGGACGTGTTGGACCACCACTACCAGTACCAGAACACTATGGCTAAGGACCCTCCTGTATGAGTCTCAGTGGGACACTCAACGCTGCACTTCCAACCTCTCAGTGGCACAACAACACATCCTCAAACACTGACACACCGAGTTTGTAAGGGATATTCAACACACTCACACACGACTACACACCTTCAAACACTAACACACAACAACACATCCTCAAACACTGACACACCGAGTTTATAAGGGATATTCAAAACACCTTCAAACACTAACACACCCACGACAACACAGATTCAAACACTAACATACCGAGTTTATAAGGGATATTCAACACACCTTGAAATACTAACTCACAACAACACATCACAAACACTAACACTCCGAGTTTATAAGAGACATTCAACACACCTTCACACACAAATCTATAAGAGACACTCAACACACTTCCAAACACAAACACAAGAGCTAATAAAAGTCTACACAGTGTCTTTATTCATTCAAAGGAAGAGTAGAGTTTTTGTAAATTTCGCGTTAATTAAAGGAAACACACACACACCTTCAAACACTCAACCACGACGAGTAAAATTAATAAGAGTCTACATCATAGTGTCTTTATTATTCAAAGTATAAGTAGAGTTTTGTAAGTTTCAATCTCTCGCTTTAATTAAGGAAAAAGAACATCATTGTCTCTAGCTATTCATATTAGAGGTTTATTTATAAGGAACGGAAGAATTTTTTATCCATTTTAACCATACCCAACAAGCTACCATAGGGAATGTATGATATGTTAAGGGACCTGTGATGTAGTCTAAAAGTTGGAGAAAAATTAATCCTTCAAATATTGCCACGAAACACCACCTATAGGGAAGGAGTTTGTTTCGTGGCATGGTCAGGAGGAATCAGAAGTCTCCAATTTTGTACACGATCACAGGGTCCTTAAGGGGATGGTATACTTTTGATAGACTGCAGCGCCATAATTCCTCCAAAGTATGCCAGGAAACAGACCCAGATGAAGAAAAGTAATGGTATCCTGATGCCTGGAATAACTTGGAGGAATCATTTGCTCCAGATTTACCAACAGTGTCCTTCCTCCTTAAGGGGACAGTATACTTGTTGTGGTACCGTACAGTCAGCAGCAAATGTCCCGTCGCCAAATCACAAAAAAGTAAGAATGGAAAATAATATAACCTTCACAGTCTCATAAACTAAAAAAAAAAAAAAAGAGAAGAGAGAGAGATTTATTAATTTTCCCCGTGGATAGTGTAATGTATTGTGTGATGAATAATTATAGCCTTTATGTAATCTTTCAAGAAGCCCTGAGTGAGGCGACAGGATATTTGCCGCCGACTGTACATTGGAGCGCCTCAGGTTAAGAAAAATGACGGTGGCCTAATGTTGCTTGGAATAATTTGGAGGATTCAGTTGCTCCAGATTTATCACCAATGCTTTACTATCCCCTTTAAGGTGGTAATTCGGTTTTGGTACATTGGAGTGCCTTGATTCCTCTAAAGTTTGCTAGGAAACAGGACCAGAGGGGCAAAAATAATGGTGTTCTGTTGCTTGGAATAGTTTGGAGGATTCAGTTGCTCCAGAATTACAAACAGAAAACTTCTCCCTTTAAACGATATCAAAAGTGTATAGAGTAGAAACATAGATAAGAAATACCATCAAGTTATTAATTATATACTAATTATAAATATACAGTACGTTATAATGACCAAAAATAACTTGCTGGAAGGACATATCAACAATAATATAAAGAACTTAAACAATATCTTCAGTTATTTATATATGGGAGGTAATACACTTCTGCTATATTCGATTGATTTGATTCCTCTAAAGTTATAAATACCAGGAAACACGACAAGATGAACACAAATAATGATGTCCTGTTTTTGTTGTTGTTGTTGCTTGGAATAATTTGGAGGAATCAGTTGCTCCACATTAATAAAGAAATAGAATAGTTGATGAATTGACGATTGTTCTGATTAATAGTGTCTTAATTAAGTGATTCAAAGTGTCTTCAGTCATTCAAAACAAATAGACGAAGAGTTTGTAAATAAGATCTTAATATGATGGAGTTACACAAGAGTGGTATTAAGAGTGGTATTACTATAGTGGAGATACACAAGAGTGGCATTAGGAGTGGTATTACAGTGTCTTTTTTTAATCAAAGGTTTGGTAACTTTAATAAATCATGAGAGTGGTACTGTATAATGTTTTCAGTAAATCAAATGAGTGGTATCTTTAGAAAGGAGTGGTACAGTGCTTTACGTAAATGAGAAGAGTGATAAAGTGTGTTTGGTAAATCAAAATAAGTGGCAAAAAGTTTTCAGTTAATCAAAGGAGTGGTACAGTATCTTTTGTAAATAAAAAGAGTGGTATAGAATCTTTAATTAATCAGGAGTGGCATAATGTTTTTGGTAAATCAGATGAGTGGTATCTTTAGTAAATTAAATGAGTGGTACAGTGTGTATAATAAATCAGAGAAGTGGCACAATCTCCCTAGTAAATCAAGGGAATGACAAAATATGTTAAGTAAATCAAATGAGTGGCCCAATCTTCAGTCAATCAGTGGAGTGGAGTGGAGTGCCTCAGTGTGTTCAGTAACTCATTATAAGAGAGGTCACTGAGATCGACCCCCAACTCCCACCCAGAGACCTGCTTGAAAAACTTCTCCCTCCTCCCAAGAGTCTCCAAAGAATTTTTATAGAAGTCCCAAAGAAAAAGTTGGCGAGGATTCCCCAGGAGTTTTCCAGGTGATCTTGGCGATGTCTTAATGAAACCGATGGTATTCATTCACCTCCTGTTTTTTATTATTATTATACACCAACTATCTTCAAACAAAACACAAAGGGGTTAGTACAGTATATATAGGCTATAATTTTAGTACATTTAGAGTGCTATGATTTCTCCAAAGTATGTCAGGAAACAGTACCAATTAATATCTATAATAGCATCCTGTTGTATGGAATAGTTTGGAGGAAATATGGTACATTATAGAGCCATATGATTTCTCCAAAGTATGTCAGGAAACAGAACCAATTAATATCTATAATGGCATCCTGTTGTATGGAATAGTTTTGGAGGAATCAGTTGCTATACATTTACCACCAATACTGTACTATATTACTGTCAAGAAAAGAGATACTTGAAAATCACTAAAGAAAGTATTTGGTGTGAATTATTCTTGTGTTACATATTAAGTTAGTATGAGATGATTCAGACTATATTAATCTATGCTAATTCTGACATTGAATGGAATAAACACTCCTTTATGATTCATATAACATTGTCAGAATTTGTTTTACACACACACACACACACACAAACACACACAACACATATACTGTACAGACACTTTCTATCCCCTCACACACACACACACACACCTATCACCCAGACCTCGGCATACCACATACCCCACCAACCCTACCACACACACACACACCCACACACACACACACACACACACACACACACACACACACACACACACACTGACCTCATTCCCTGTGTTCTAAAACTCTACACCCAAGAGGACAAATTCCATTAAGGGGAGATTATCTTGGTAAATTGGAAGGACACTGATTCCTCCTAACCCCACCACGAAACAGATCTCCCATTAGGGGGGTGCGGGAGTAGGGGACAGGCATAGGGGAGGGCAGGAATAGGGGGAAAGGCTTGGGGTGGGTAGAAAGCCTGTCCCCTATTCCTGCATCCCCTTCCAAGCTTGTCCCCCTATTCCCGCACCCCCCAAACCCCTCCTAAACCTGTCTCCTACTCCCGCACCCCCCTAATCCCCCCCAAGCCTGTCCCCCTACTCCCACACCCCTTAAGACCCACCAGCAGCAGTCTCATTAAGGTGATAATTCCCTCTTGGTACATTGGAGTGTCTTGATTCCTCCACAGTATGCCAGCAAACAGGTCCAAGTTAACAAAAATATGGGTGTTCTGTTGCTCTGGAATAGTTTGGAGGATTCAGTTGCTCCAGATTTACTAACACAAAACCACGTCAGCATCTCTCCTCTCTCACACCTGCTCCTCTTCAGTCTCTAAATCCCTAGCCAGTCTCTCTCTCTCTCTCTCTCTCTCTCTCTCTCTCTCTCTCTCTCTCTCTCTCTCTCTCTCTCTCTCTCTCTCTCTATCTATCTATCTCTCTATCTATCTCCAGACTTTTCTATGTTGTTTATATATTCGCTTATCCTTGCAATGGTAGAAAGTGAAATAAGGTCAGGGAAATGAAGAAGGGAAATAGTCAGGGAGGTAGATGGAGAAGGTCAGGGATGTGAAGAAGGTATAAGATCAGGGAGTTAAAGAAGGGAAAAAGTCAGGGAGGTGAAGAAGAGATACAATATGCCCTGGATAAATAATATATTGTGAAGAACATGAATACTAGACACGAGGGAGGGCATTTATTTATTAAGGGGGTTAAATAATACACTTTTAGTAGGCCTACATTGGAGTGCATTGATTCCCACACAGTATGCCAGGAAACAGAACCAGACTGACAAAACTAATGGTGGTTTGTTGCTGAGAATAGCTAGTAGGAATCAGTTGCTCCAGATCTACCACCAACCCTCTACCACCCTCTTAATTAAGGAAGGAGTTATGGGGACCCTGGGACAGACAGACGTGATGTGGAATAATGAACAGAGAGTCACTGGTGGTGGTGGATGTAAACAAAGTATGGTTGGTGGTGGGTGGTCTTACATTACATAGGCTACAACAGTTGGCTCCACTCCCGCGTTTCTCCCCTGTCTTTGCCAATGTTGGGCCAGTCAGAAATTCGATTAATGATTCACAAAATTCAAAATATTCATATCTTTCACTCTAAGGATATGCATGTTTCGAATGTTTTAACTTGTGGTTCGGGAGTGGAGCCAACTGTACATTACACATGAAACTAGTAGTGTATATCATGCTTTCTAAACACCTCTGTCGTTGTTTGTAAATTGGAGGACTAATGATTCCTCCAAACTAAAACTAAGAATAGTTTGGGGGAATCAGTTGCTCCAGGTTTACCACCAACACTGTACCTCTCTCTCCCCCCCCCCTTAACTAAAGAGAGGACTTGGTAGTGTGTGTGAGTAAACAGTGTGTCTTCGTAACAAACTATATAGGGAAGGTAATGGTATGTGTGTTCACGTTAGAGGTTTGGGTGAGAGTACTTATTCTCTGGATCTTAAGTCAACAAAGAGAGAGACACACATTCTCTCTCTCTCTCTCTCTCTCTCTCTCTCTCTCTCTCTCTCTCTCTCTCTCTCTCTCTGGCTCTTAAGTTAACAGAGAGACACACACATTCTCTCTTTCTCTCATCACATTAAAATACCCACCCACCCAACTTTTATAAATGTAACCACTATTTCTATCACTAAGCAGGTCCTTCACATTTATATAAGTATTTCACGAGCATAATATATTGATTTGTGTTAAGTTAATCTAAGAACTGTGTTAAGTAAGCTATGATTATAATTTGTTTGGCTGTGTTAAGAATTACTATTATTAAGAAGAAAATTAATTATGCTAGACTGTGCTTTAAATGAGGCAAGATTGTTTTGTTGGTGAATTGGAAGGTATAGGTCTCTTGATTCCTACAAACTATGCCACGAAACATCTCCCCTATAAATTAGTATGGTACTATTGAGGGCATCTGTTTTGTGGCATAGTTTAGGAGGAATCAACAGCAACCTTCCAATTTCCCAAAAAGACATTCTCCTTAATTTGTGTTTAGCCAAGTTCATAATTTACCAAACAGAACAACACTATCTATGGTAACCTGAACTAAACACTAACACACATATATAAGCAATTAATGGTAAACTGAGGCTTTATTTCGTAATTATTAGTAAGCTATGTATAAAAATAAGTAAGATGTCGGTGTTATTTACTTTATAATATACGACTATAGGGTAGGCAAGTGTCTTATCTCTTACTATATGTTATCCAATTGTTATTCTTATCTTCCCTTAATTAAAATTGTAAAAGGTTCCTTGTTTAATTAATGAATGGGATGGTAAACTTTTGGTACCTACAGTATATTAGAGTTCCTTGATTCCTCCAAAGTATCCCAGGAAACAGGACCAGAAGAGCAAAAATTTATAATAGTGTTCTGTTGCTTGGAATAGTCTGGAGGATTCAGTTGCTCCAGATTTGCCAATACAAAACTCTCCTCTTAATAATGATGGTGTCCTTAAAGTATAATTATCTACACAGAAGAATATTTGCAATTATTGTACTTTTATAAAATGTAATAAATAAAGTATTTAAGTATTCCAGATATTTTTACTTGTTCCTTCTATACCCTTGCTAATTAATTGTGAAGGTTATACCTGAACAATGGGAAATGGGGTATTGATGATGATGATTATGTTGCAGATGATGATAATGATGTTGAAGATGATTATGGTGATGATAATGTTGTTGAAAATAATGATAATGTTGTTGAAGATAATGATGGTGCTTGTGATGATAATGTCACACTGAAATATGATGATTAGGAGAGACAACTTAATTAATGTGATATTTTCAATAGAAGTGGCAGCGGGACTATTTTCCATCAATGTTGATTAGGCAGAAATGGCACACAGCAAAGAGGAATGTTAGAGTGGGAGATGTAGTTCTAGTACAAGATAGTAACTTAGTAAGAGGGACATGGAAGTTGGCACAGGTGAGTAGAGCTGCACCAGGTAGGGATGGCAATGTTCGAGACGTTGATTTGAGGTACAAGATAATTAAACAAGGAAAGGGATATGGTGGTGAGTTGGATAAGACCATGAGTAAATCAATACATTGATTGGTGGTGTTATTACCAATAGAAGAGCATATATAATCGTTATGGATATGACATTACAGATTATTCGAGTCTTTGTAATCACTTGAGAGGGGCGGAGTGTATCATTAGGTTAATAATTATGTGTAAAATGTGTATGTATAATCAGGATGTTAATTATTTTTGTAAGGTGTTTATTCATAGGAATAGTTATAGTAAGTCTTACTATTAATTTTCGTACTGCGCATCTTGAATAGCATTTGTTTCCCATGACGTGGGTGACATAGCTGCAGGCGTTACTGGAGCTGTGTTATGATGGTATGTACAATACTTACACTGTATAGTCATATAGGATTGTGTAACTATGAATACTTATTTGTGAGAGGATAATAGTGATGGACATTATGTATTGTCTGTCCATTTCATACCTGGATCTGCTTGACTGTGTATCACCTTAGTATTAAATACTGTGTGCGACTTTCAGCCTTTGCAGGGTGAAGTGCCGGTGCCCATGTAGTGATGTGACGAGGATAAAGTGATCCATTACTGGGGTTCAAGGCTCTCGATGGTGAGGCCATTAAAGTAAGTGTACATGTAAATAGTTGTTACTGTATAATTTATATGTCTGGAAATGTGGCGAGGCAAGGTTTGGTTAGTTATCTCCAGTTTGATGGCTCCAGTGGTTATTATGTATTTATTATAATGCTGTTATAAAATATTATTGATTTGATAGTGATTAGAAATATGCATTTCATGTAGGTAGTAAATATGATATAGTACTATGCTGATTGATAAGTTGTTGCATTTTTATTATTATTACAATTATATTACAGGTTGAAACTGTGCCTTAATAAACCGCTGTTACAACTCGTGGTCCATCCTTGATTATGCAGTACAGTGTGTATGAATGTAAATGTATGTGTGTGTGTGTGTGTGTGTGTGTGTGTGTGTGTGTGTGTGTCCAGCCAGCCACAAGTGTCCGGCACACCTGCGAAAAATAAATATAACCTACACCCGGTAGTAATCAGTTTGTACAGCTGTGAAAAGGTAAACATGAGACAACTCTGTGTGTATATAATTCTAGCCTTCCTCAAAAGTCACTAACCTTATACTTCTCTTATGTCAGTTATATACGACGTCTCCTTACGTCTGAAGGGAAGTAGTGTGAGAGGTGAGGGATGAGTTCACGTGAGGTGAGGGATGAGTGTGAGGTGAAGAGAGGTGAGGTAAGAATGAGAGGTAGTGTGAGAGGGGAGAGTGAGAGTCGAAGAGAGTAGTGCGAGAGGGGAGAGTGAGAGGTGAAGAGAGTAGTGTAAATGGTAGGTGGGAAAATCCGAGTTGACTTATAATTTAAACAAGCTCCAGCAGAGATTATAAAAGAAACAGAATAATAAGTGTTGTAATTCATGGTTCATTGGTATGTCAGATGATTCCAAACTTCAACAACAACAAAAACAACACCTGGATATTATTTGATTATAACTCGTGACAGCATGTAGAATCAGAAGACAAAAGTCGTGTCGTGGTCTTTTCCCATGATTTGAAATAACTCGTTAAGGGGAGAGTATACTTTTGGTACATTGGAGTGCCTTGATTCCTCCAAAGTATGCCAGAAAACAGGCCCAAGTTAACAAAATAATGGTATCCTGTTGCCTGGAATAGTTTGGAGGATTCAGTTGCTCCAGATTTACCAACACTGTACTTCCCCCTTAAACTTCTTGAAAGCCCCACCACAGTATCATTCGTGGTCAAATATGGTTAGCGCTGTACCATATGTTTTTGCCAAATTTTACGACACGAATTTTGTTTTTGATAGTACACATACGTCCCGAATTGTCATTGACACACCCGAAACGTAAACGAGGGACTCCAGTAAACTCATGAATAAGAAAAAATTAGGTGTCCAAAGCCAAGCGGAGTTGAAAGTCGTCGCTGATTATTAAAGTTACTTACGGGAATACTTTCCTTTTAACCACTAGGCTAATTCTAAATAAGTGTAAAACTGTACGGTAGGAAACTTCCCTGAAAGTTTGGTGATGATATATGGTTTGGTCTAAAAGGATTTAGGTTTGGAGGAATCAAGGCACTCTAATGTACAAAATATATACTATCCCCTTATGTGAAAACTAGGCTTTGCAGTTGCCAGCGCGGGAAAAATAGTTTGTATTTTTTTATTATCTGAGTGTAACTATATTTACTTCTGTTATATGTAAACTAGACTTAATTAACGACTTCGCATTGCAGTTGCCAGTGTGTAAAAGAAAAGTAGTTTGCATTATTTTTATCTGGGTATAGTTGTAATCACACCTGTTACGTGTATTTTATTATGTGTATATTTATTTATATGATGTATTTTATCACCTGGCTGTAACCCAAATCACACCTGTTACGTTTATTATTTATATGTATTGGTATATAATAATAATATGTATTATTTTATCTGTCTGCATGGAAATAACAATAGTCACACCTGTTTCTTAATGTTATTCCCAGAGGATACTATTTAATTAAGGAAAGATTCTCACGTTGGTAAATTGGAAGGCTCCTGGTTCCTCCTAATTATACCAGAAAACAGACGACCTCAGTGCTACGGTACAAATAGGGAATAGGTTTCGTTGCATACAGTAGTTTGGAGGAATCAGAGACCTTCCAATTCACCAACAAATGAATTACACTTTAACTTATTAACTAATATTATTGGAAAGTATAAGGGGGTGCGGGAGTAGGGGGACAGGCTTGGGGGGGGGGGTTAGGGGTGTGTGGGAATAGGGGGACAGGCTTGGGGGTGTGCGGGAGTAGGGGGACAGGCATGGGGGGTTTAAGGAAGGGCGGGAATAGGGGACAGGCTTTCTACCCCCCCTCCCAAGCCTGTCCCCCTATTTCCGCACCCCCTCCCCCCCCAGCCTGTCCCCTACTCCCGCACCCCGTAACAGATTGAAGCTGTATGTATGTATGTTTTGCTAGTTATAATAATATTTCCTTTGCTAATTATAAGTGGTCAGGTTACAACGCTCTATATAATTATAATTTACTGGCAACTGGGGTTTGATACATCTACGGTAGCGAGCAGTTACATTGTTTTTCCTACTTAGGTTAATGTGATTTTTCCTTTTATTAAAAGCGGCAGGTTGCAATTCCCCAGATGTTTTTCCCTTGCATATTAAAGTCGACCAGGTTACAACTTTCACGATATTAATGAAACTGGCAATTGGAGTTTAATTCCCACGCCTTGAAAAATATTACCGACGAGGATGGGATTCGAACCCACGCAGGGAGACTCTATTGGATTAGCAGTCCAACGCCTTAACCACTCGGCCACCTCGTCACGAGAATGTATAAGGCAAACACATTTTTTTTTTTAATTAAAATCATTCTAATTCTTATGTTGAGTAATTGGTTTTATTTTTAGATGTTTTGCCAACAGATGTGTGTAAAATAATATACAATAATAACAATGTCGAGTTATATAAGATCGTTTCAGTACGCGATAAATTTGTTTGCATACTGAAGGCGCAACCAATACTTATTAGACCTTGGGCGCAACTATAAAAAACACGTACGGTAATATTTGTCCACGTAAGCAGCACAAGTACGAGTCCAGCTGCTCATTACATCATCACTAAGTTTCCTTCAACTACGAGTGAGTGAGCGACGGATAACGACTGACCAATTAAAACGCAAGAATATAATCATTGTGTCTTGTGTGTTGTCTAATCTAGTGAGAAGAGAAGCAACTATTGGGAGTGATAAGAAGCACGTACGATAAGGAGTGCATCATCACCCTTACTATTAGTTACCTTTACCTGTCGTTATCGATCAGTTATAGTGTGGCAAGTGGCGAGTTGACATTACAGACCTCCTTCTTGTATACATAGAGAATTAATTACTCTTCTACCAATACTATATTTTCTATGGTAAGTGATGTGTTGACTTTACCGACCTCCTTCTTGTATACATAGAGAATTAATTACTCTTCTACCAGTACTAGATTTTCTATGGTAAGTGATGTGTTAACTTTACGGACCTCCTTCTTGTATATAGCCTATAGAGAATTAATTGCTATCCTACCAGTACTATATTATTTTCTATGGTAAGTGATGTGTTGATTTTACCTGCCTCCTCATCTCGACCCTCTTAATATTTCCTATTTAATTACATAGAGAATTAATAGCTCTCCTCCCAGTACTATATTATTTTCTATGGTAAGTGATGTGTTGATTTTACCTACCTCCTCATCTCGACCCTCTTAGTATTTCTTGTATAATTACATAGAGAACTAATTGCAATCCTACCACGTAATATATTTGTTGACTTTCCTACCTTCCTTCTTATCTAGACAACTTTTTTTTTAAGTACTCCTTATATATAGAGAGAATTACTTGCTATCTTACCATGTACAACTTTTTTTTTAAGTACTCCTTATATATAGAGAGAGATAATTACTTACTATCTTACCATGTACTATATTGACTGTCCTACCTTCCCCTTCTCTCGACCCCTATTAGTGTTTCTTGTATATATGGAGAATTAATTGTTATTGTGAATTAATTTATTGCTTATCCTACCACTGTTATTTTCTATGGCAGGTGATGTGTTCATTTTATCTCCCTGTTCATCTCGACCCTCTCTGGTGCTCCTTGTATAATGAATAAATATATTATTCTTCACTCCCCTCTAACTTCACTCTTCTCAAACTTCACCCCTCTCAAATTTAACTCTCTCTAACTTCACCCCTCTCAAACTTCACCCCTTTAACTTCACCCCATTCAAACTTCACCCCACTCAAACTTCACCCCTCAAACTTCACCCACTCAAACTTCACCCCTTCTAATTTTACCCCCCTCTCTAACTTCCTTGCAGCTCATCCGTCACCATGGCAACCAAACTAAGCCCCCTCAACCACTACTCACATCAGGTACGTCTTAAAAGAATAACATTGTGTTTTTTTCATAAGATAATTAAGGGGGTGGTAGAAAATTAATATGCAAGGTTGTCTCATTGTTTGTTCTCTGAAATCTTGGAAATAATTTTTACGAAACCGACAGTCCAATATTTATATATACGCAACTAACTTAACCTTGAGAATACTTGCAGGTCACGTACATAATTATATTCTTGTAATCATAACACAAACTTGTCTCATATTTCTTTTACAAATTTTACATATTTCTCATACAAATTTTATGAAACCCGACAGTCCAACATTTACCTAACTATACTTAATTTTGTGAGAATACCCTAAGGTTACATAGTCTTGTAATCATAATAGTTTATCGTAAGACACAAGGGTTGGGATAGAAACAAAAGCTTGTGTCGGTTTTCCTCTTAAATCTTGGATACAAATGTAAATAAACCAACAACAGTCCAACATTTACGTATAACTAGCCTAACTTTTCCTTGAGAATGAGAAGAGCAGTTTCAGGTGGGAATACTTGTCGCATTTTAGACTTTTATATAATAAGCTGTTGATGATGAGATAACTTTTTGTATAGTTGGACACAGGAATGGGTGGTACAGCCCAGGTGAAATATACTTGTCCCATTTGAGTAACCAGTGTCTATTATCAGGTACTTGCTTTTTATTACCTTCCTCAATACTGACTTCTGCCCCTGATGGTGTCTCCTATTTGGTACTAAGGAACTTGATATTGGGAGAAATTGACCACCTTTCACTTGGACTGTACCACCCATTCATGTGTCCAACTGTACAACACCAGACGGATTATAAATATATCTCAGGAAATTAATAACTATAATAACATCACAGTTTTGATCTTGGGGTGATAACAATGTGCTAAGACAAACAAACATTAAGGGGCTAATATACTTTTGGTAAATCTGAAGCATCTAGATGATTCCTCAAAATTATTCCAAGCAACTGTAGACAATTGTTTTTGTTGATATGGTCCTGTTTCCTGGGATATTTTGGAGGAATCAAGGCATCAAGTGTATTACCCCCTTAAGGACTATGTAAACGTGTATGAAAATTGGAGGCTTCTGATTCCTCCTAACTATACCACGAAACAAACAAACTCCTTCCATATAGGTGTGTGTGTCTTTTGTGGCAATATTTGAAGGACTCATTTATCGCCAATTTTCTGACTACATCACAGGGTCCCTTAAGGAAGTAACAGTGTCTCTTGTTGGTGAATTGAAGGGACTACTACTGATTCCTCTAAACTAAGCCAGAAAACAGACCCCCACAGTGTTACTTTTATAATAGGGGAGAATTATGTCTCGTGGTATAGTATGTATGGAGGAATCAGTACCCTTTCAATTTATCAATATAAAGAGATTTACAAAAGAAGGAAGACAATATATTTTTTTTTTTTTTTTTTTTTTTTTACATTTTGGGAATCGCAGTAGATTAGCATCATTATAATGCTATGATGAATCTATGTACAGTCAAGGTAAAAAAAAAGTCTTACGTTGTGTGAATGAAAGTAATAATGAATGAATCTTACGAATTGCTATTACTGTACAGACCAACAGCTATAATTATGCAACAATTTTCGATGCTGTTTCAATATACGACAACACGATAGAGGATGTAAAGTGCAACCCAATATTTGCCTCGGTAAAATAGCTGAATTTTGTAGCGTGCGGGAAAAGCAGGAAAGTTTAACGTTAGTAAACATTGCCTATTAAACACAAACAAACATTTCAGTGTGTTTAGTGTAAAAGGGAAATAACTGCTTTGAGAGTATATAGTAATCACGTTTAATGTAGTGAGAAAAATTAACGTTAGTGAGTCCTTCATATATTACCACGAAACACCACCTATATTGAAGGAGCTAGTTTCGTGGCAATTCTATGTCCCATTAGGGAGTAATGACAACAAAACTCCCAAGTTAATAGAATAATAGTCAACAGCTAGTGTCCCAATAACTACTAGTAATTGGTATACTCTATATACCAGTAGCAATTACTAACAACAAAAATACTAGTTAATAGAATAATAGGCAACTCTATAGGAATACCAGAATATAGTAATAATAATGATAATACTAGTAATTGGTAGTAACTATCTTCCTTTACCTGTTAATTGGCAGTAACTATCTTCCTTTACCTGTTAATTGGCAGTAACTATCTTCCTTTACCTGTTAATTGGCAGTAACTATCTTCCTTTACCTGTTAATTTAAAAACCTGCTGAACCTGAGACCTGTACGACCCGTAGACACAAAATCAATATGTTCACTCTTAAGGACCCTGTGATCGTGTATTATATATAACTGGAAGCTTCTGATTCCTCCTAACCACGCCATAAAACAAGCTCCTTCCATATTAAGTGTGTGTTTCGTGGCCATATTTGTAGGACTCATTTAACTCCAATTTTCTGACGACATCACAGGGTCCCACAGTGTTACAACATTACTATTGAAAAAAAAAAATGATAGGCTCTACATATACTTATACGCAGATGGAAATGAAGTGAACTTTATGCTGCCGACTGTACAAAAGGTACTTGAACTCTCTCTCTCTCTCTCTCTCTCTCTCTCTCTCTCTCTCTCTCTCTCTCTCTCTCTCTCTCTCTCTGATAGTAAACAGATGAGGAGATAACTACGGTATTCACTCCAGTACATCTTGACTGATAAGGATAGCTATAGCCATGGTAACACACACTCGAGAAATTCAATTAAAGGTAGTTAATGTTGGTGGTAAAATCTGGTGACAGGCTTGGGGGGGGTTTGGGGGGTGCAAGAGTAGGGGGACAGGCTTGAGGGGGGTTAGGGGAATGCGGATAGGGGGACAGGCTTTCTACCCACCCCAAGCCTGTCCCCCTATTCCTGACCATGCCACGAAACAAGCTTCTTCTATATAGGTGGTGTTTCGTGGCAATAATTGAAGGACTCATTTACCTCCAATTTTCTGACTACAATACAAGCAGGGTCCCTTAATTACGTCTATTATAAATGTCCACACAGTGGTTTGTAGGGATGATAAGTAAGCAATGTAATACAGAAGGCAAAACACATTTATTTTAGTATTATTTGCCTATGGTTCCTATAGTTAAAGTTCCATCAAGATTTGTATCAATTCATATTTTGCCAATTGTACCAAACGTATTGTTATGGTATTGTAAGGGGATTGTTTACATTTTATTTATTTATTTATTTATTTATTTTTGTACCTCACATTCTCTCAGTCAATCCTAAATCATTTTTTCATTTATATTCTATAGCCTCCTCACCCTCTTCTCTTTCATCCTCAAAACAAAATCCCAACAACACTGACCTTCTCTTTGCTCCATTCATTCCTTTACAATATATTCTCCTATCCCTCCATTCACTCTTCTGTATCCCATAAACTCTCAACAAGTCTCCCTCTTTTCTGTTCTTCAAATCAAAGCAGTAATAACACCAGTGCCTTCCCTCTCCTCCTCATAATGTTCCCTCTTAATTTTTTTATCCCCAAATCAATACAACAACCAACACAACACAACCTTTCCCTCTCCTCCTCATAATATTCCTTCTTAAATCTTTAATTCTTCCCTAAATCAAAATGACAACAACACAACACTACCTTCCCCGTCCTCTTCACAATATTCCCTCTTAATTCTTTCATCCCCAAATCAATACAACAACACAACACTAGCTTCCCTGTCCTCACAATATTCCCTCTTAATTTTATCGTCCTAAAATCAAAATGACAACAACAAGCCTTTCCCCGTCCTCTTCTGAACAGCGCCGCCCCTCAGCCGAGTTTAAACACCTAACCAAACAAGAGGCCCAGGGGAGATTAACCCACGACCTGGAGAAGCTGCTACACACCTGTCCTACACACCTGAGGGAGGCCACACAGAAGGAGTTGGAAGGCTTTGAGAAATTATTCGCTCGGTTCATCTACGAGTCGTCTGTCGGAGCCTCGATTAACTGGGATAAAATTGAACGTCTGGATCAAGGTTCGGTGAGTGAATTATGTACAGTCACGAGCACTCATAAGTATACAGCTTTTTGGTTGGTTGAAGCTTTGGTTGAACAGTACCACCAGTTCACCAACCAAAGTCATTCCAATGGAGATCTTATTTATATTTACAGTCTCTAGGTACACCTATTCGAAGCACACCTGAATACTTATTAGTACTCGTGACTGTACTGTATTATATAAGAAGGTTTTGTCTATTTATAATGGGGACGTGATCAACTGGGATATATTTGAGTTCCTGGATGAAGGTTTGGTAAGTGAAGTATACTGTATAATTATAAGACAAGTTTATAATGAGCGGAGGTCAATTGGGAGAAGATTGATGAGCGTCTGCATGGATAAAGGTTCGGTGAGTGAAGTATCTATAATTAGGGAAGTTTATAATTAGAAGGGAAGGGTGCTTAGAGGGGAATAGGGAGGGAAAGGCAGGAGCTGTAAAAGGTAGAGGGTTCGATGAGTGAAGTATATATTATAAGGGGTCATTATACTGAGAGTAGAAGGGTGTTACGAGGGCAGAGGAAGGGGGGAAAGACGGAAGCTGTAAAAAGTAAGGTAGAGGGTTCGCTGAGTGAAGTGTATATAAGGGGACATTATACTGAAGGGGGAAAGAAGGGAGCCATAAAAAAAACCCCAGAGCGTTTGGTGAATGAAGTATATATTATAATGGAACTTGAGACTGATAGGAGAAGGGTGTTTAAGTCCCCCATACACACCCTCAGTGGCACTAAACAAACTAACTTGTGCAGTGCAGTTTGTGCATGTTTAGGAGTAGTTTGTGGAACTGTACGGGTCACAAACTATCCCCAAACATTGCACAAACTGCACTATGCAAGGCAGTTTGTGAAGCGTTTTTGCTCAGTGCCATTGAGCGTGTATGTGGCTCTTTAGAGAGAGAGATGGGGGAAAGGCGGGAGCTGTAAAAAGTATTGGGTTTGGTGAGTGAAATATGTATAAGGGGACTTGAAACTGAGAGGAGAAGAGAAATTGGAGGAGGGAGGAAGCTGGGATCTGTGAAATGTATAATATAGAATGCTTAATTAATGAGTTGAGTTTAGGATGATGTTCGCAATACAAATGGGGAAATGAAACGTACAAACTCAACCTCATACTTGGATCATTTTGACAATACTCACTGTTATAGACGGTGTGAATACGTTGTTCAGATTAGCCTATACCTCGTGTGGTGTGGCATAATGTATCTATCATCTTGTAAGGGTGTCTGTCGAAAATATTACGATGTCCTGTACTTTACATTATAGCCTACTTATATATTATATTTACATTACAGCCAAAATATTTTAGTTGTGAAAGGATACATTGTGTTATTGAGGAGTTTAAGATTCAAAGGAAGAGAAGGAGACACAAACGTACGATACTAGTGAGACACGTGTACGATATTGGTAAAAAAAAAAAAAAAACGTACAATAATGGTAAAAAAAAATACACGTAAGATATTGGTAAAACAACACGTGTGATATTTTTAAGAAACACGTACCAGCAAGAAACACGTTCAATACTGGTATAGCTTTTTGAAGTAAGCTGGTGATGGATTGCAGTTATTTTTACTTCCCGTTTTCTTTTAGGTTAGATTATTTTTATTATTATTATTAGGATATAATAATAATAATAATAATAATAATAATAATAATAATAATAATAATAATAATAATAATAATAATAATAATAATAATAATAATAATAATAATAATAATAATAATAATAATAATAATAATAATAAACATTATTATTATTATTATTATTATTATTATTATTATTATTATTATTATTTTATCTTTATTTTCTTTTAGGTTCGTGGGTATGGTGAGTTGATGGAGGCTGGGTCAGGGGAGATATTACGTTCCTTACTCAACAAACTGGTGGTGGTGAAGCTGAACGGAGGTCTGGGCACGTCAATGGGATGTAAGGGACCAAAGTCAATCATACCAGTGCGTTCTGATCTCACCTTCCTCGATCTCACAGTACAGCAGATTGAGGTATGATAGATGGGAATGGATGTTTTTTTTTTTTTTTTAGGGTGGGTTTGTTTTTGGAAAGATAGATGGGATTGGATGTTTTTTTTTATTTAGGGTGGGTTTTTGGAAAGATAGATGAGAATGGATGTTTTTTTTATTTTTAGGGTGGGTTTGTTTTTGGAAAGATAGATGGGATTGGATTTTTTTTTTAGTATTAGGGTGGGTTTTTGGAAAGATAAATGGGGTTAGCTGTTTTTTTTTTTTTTTTTTTTTTTTTTTTTAAGCTGGGACTGGTTGTTATTTTGGGGTGGGATTTTGGAAAGATAGATGGGATTGGCTGTTTTTTTTTTTTTTTTTTTTTTTTTAGATGGGATTAGCTAGTTGTTAGGGTTGGTTATTGGAAAGATAGATGGTATTCACTGGTTCTTTTTGGGGGGGCAGGGGGGTTATTGGAAAGATAGATGGAATTAGCTGTTTTTTTTGGGGGGGGTTGATTATTGAAAGATAGATAGGATTAGCTGTTTTTTGTGGTATTTTGGAAAGATAGATGGGATTGGCTGTTTTTTTTTTTTGTGTGTGGTATTTTGGAAAGATTGGATGGTTTTTTGGGAGTTGGTTATTGGGGAGGTAGGTGAGGGGAAAGTGGGGAGGAGGTAGGTGGGAGAGGTGAAGAGGTGGAGTTGGGGGAGGGAGATGGAGAGGAGGTGGAGTTGGGGGGAAGTAGGTGGGTGGGAGAGTTGAGGGAAATTGTGGAGAGGTGGTGGGAGAGGTGAGAGAGAAGGATGAGAAGTGAGAGGGAAGGATGAGAGGAGGAAAGAAGTGAGAGGGGAGGAGGAAAGGAGGAAAGAGGTGCAAGATGAGAGAGAGGAGATGGCCAAGAGAAAAGGTGGTTGGGGGAAAGAAGTGGGATTTTTATTATGATTTTTTTTCTTATTGATTGATTATAAAAATATCTGGCAGCTCAAAGGCGAGGTTATCATATGTAGCCGAGAAAGAAGAGGGAAGGGAGGATGTAAGACGAGATTGAGAGAGAAGGAAGAAATGGTAAGGGAAGAGGTGGGAGGAAAAGAAGTAGGAAAGGAGAGTGTGAAAAGAGGATGGGGAGGGGAGGGAAAAATATAGGAGGGAAAGAGGGGGCAGAGGGGAGGGGAAAATGTAGGAGGAATAGAAAGGGAAAGAGAGGGAAGGGAAAGGTGTGGAAGGAGAAGGAAAGAAGGTGATGTGGAAGGAGAGGGAAAGATGTGAGAGGAAAGGAGAGAGAAAGAGAGGGGGAAGAAGAGGGAAAGAAGATGTGGGAGGGAAGGGAAAAGTTGGAATGGAAGAAGTGGAAGGAAAGAGGTGGGAGGGAGGGAGGAATGTGATAATAAATGGGAGGGAAGGGTGTGAAAAGAAGTGGAATAGGAAGAGATAAATTACAAAACAACACTCCTTAGAAATATCGTACAGTACTTGAAAAAAACTAAAAAACTAACCAGATTCATACCCTCTAAACCCGATCATCTGGGAAGTGAAATCTATGAAACTGAAGAGGGACGTAGCAAAAATATTAAAATGTGAATATTATACTCCTACAGAAACTGCATCAAACAGGCGAGTGGATGGGGTTACACATTCCTCTTTAATATTATTCAGGCTTTACATTTCTCTTCAAATACATGCATGCTTTGAAAATACTTAAAAGAACAATTCATAAATAAAAAAATACATATACCGGTATGTAAATAAACACTAGGAACTGAAAAAAATATACAGTATATGATATCATATATATATTTAAATAATCGTCACTGTTTTTCATTAAGGGACCCTGTGATGTAGTCAGAAAATTGGAGATTAATGAGTCCTTCAAATATTGCCACGAAACACCACCTGTATATGGAAGGAGTTTGTTTCGTGGCATGGTGAGGAGGAATCAGAAGCCTCCAATTTTCATACACGATCACACCCCGGGTTCTTAAGGGAAGATTTTATTGTTGGTGGTGAATTGGAAGGTCTCTGATTCCTGCAAATAAACAAACTATGCCACGAAACAGATCCCCTATTTTTTATACCAACGAGGGAATTTTCTGTATACTGGCATAGTTAGGAGGAATCAGTAGCCCACCAAAATACCCTAAAAAGAATCTCCCGTTAAGGATTTCATAACATCACGAGGCTACTATGTTACGTCATATGATAAATAAATTGTTTTACGAGGCTGCTGTGAAAATCTCCGGGTCATGAGAGGTCAAAGTGTTCACACATTTTATCAATAATGGTTGGCCCCTCCCTAAGTAATTTCGCGTCAGGTATTTGCATATTCTTCCAATAAATTCGCTGGGTGGGTACGAAAGCAATTTATTGGATGGAAAGCGTTTTCTGACAAAATCCATAGCTTGGTTACATGCCAGGGTAGAGAGGGGAAAATAATGCAATATATCATGCATGCTGCCACCAATATAAAATTAAAACCTGTACAGTCATGGACATAAGTTTCAATACAAGTATGGAGAACTCAAACAAAATGCTTACTAAATTTTAACGTTCCCATATAATGATGTTATTATTTTTAGTAGTGAGTCAGTAGCTGCTTGTAGTAAGCAAGCTAAATTAGAAGATGGAACTTAACCAATTTATATAAAAAAAATTCTCAGCAAACGAACAGAAGGAAGCTGTCAAACGTTCACGTAAGTGGATGATTATTATTGACTGCGACTGTACATTGTGTTGTATACTGTGTTGGAAGCTCATATGAATAGTTACCATACTATGATAACTAAGCTATCTAAGTTTGTAACTCCCTGAAACAATAACTTCATATTGACGAACTATAGAATTCCTTTTTTTTTTTTGTCTTTTTGGTAATACTGCCCCCAAATTATGAGTGAATATATTAATGAACGGAGAAGAGGAGTAAAAGAATAGTAATGAATGATCGATAATTAATAATAAACGCTTATTAAAAGTTTGTTTATTTTAATTATTTAGCTGTGAGGGAAGTTTCGTATGCAGGTAATATTTTGTAACGTGACTTACAAATAGAATAAAAAATCAGCATTGCACTTTAGATAATGTTTGCCAATATGTGTTAGCCAAAGCAAACCACCTACTGTATCTGCCCGATCCTAGTTTGGTAAAAAAAAAAATATTGTGTCAACGCGTCGTGAGTTGTCAGTCAGAACGGCCGAGCAATGTTGTATGTCAATCATTAACACCATTAAGAAGAAAAAAAAAATCACTGTTCAGGTTACGAACAACTTTACCTTAGCTTCAACTACTCATTGTGTAATATAGTTGTTAAATTTACGTATCATCATGTGTATGTGTGGTTGTAGTCATTGTATTCTCATGGGTCCCGCCCGCCTATCCGTATGACTGTTGTCTGGCTGTTGATTGACGCTACGGCGCAATTAAAAAAGTATATATATATTCCCTAACCACTCTGCCTGACAGCCCAAGACTTTTCTACACGAGTATAACTGTTTCCTGAAGTTTCAAATCAGTCCATATTCCTGTCCAAGCATGTCTCCCTACTCCCGCACCCCCCAAAAACCCCCAAGCCTGTCCCCTACTCCCGCACCCCCTTAACCCGAGTAGGGGAACTAGTGTAGGATCATCTTCAGTGACTCTCGGGAATTCCTGGTGAAGGGGACGAAGTGGTCACAGAATATTCCGTCCTATTGTTTTCGACTTGGTTCTTTGTGATTGGTTGGTTGTCTGCCTTAATGACTCACACGTAGAGAGAGAGAGAGAGAGAGAGAGAGAGAGAGAGAGAGAGAGAGAGAGAGAGAGAGAGAGAGAGAGAGAGAGAGAGAGAGAGAGAGAGAGAGAGAGAGAGAGAGAGAGAGAGAGAGAGAGAGAGAGAGAGAGAGAGAGAGAGAGAGAGAGAGAGAGAGAGAGATTTACTACACGATGGAAGGAAAAGTGTCGGTGGATAATTATTTGATTGTGGCTGTACAAGTTCAAATCCATCCATCCATCCATTCATCAAACAATTATTTCTTTGCAATTCATACACGTGTTGTTCTTAATTACCAAGATATTTACTATACGATGGAAGGAAAAGTGTCGGTGGATATATATTTGATTGTGGCTGTACAAGTTCAAATCCATCCATCCATCCATCCATCAAAACATCAAACAATTATTTCTTCCCCCTCCACCACAGCATCTAAACAAGAGGTACGGTAGTGAGGTGCCTTTGGTGTTAATGAACAGCTTCAACACTGACGAGGACACAGAGAAAGTCATACGTAAATACCAGGGATTCAAGGTGAGTGAGTTGGGATGAGTGGGATACGAGTAATTACCACCTGGGGTTCTGAATCTGAAAGTCTAATAAGGAGTCATCATTTATATTGCCAGATTAGATGAGAGAGAGAGAGAGAGAAAGAGAGAGAAAGAGAGAAAGAGATAAAGAGAGAGAGAAAAAAAAAAAAAAAGAGAGAGAGAGAGAGAGAGAGAGAGAGAGAGAGAGAGAGAGAGAGAGAGAGAGAGAGAGAGAGAGAGAGGTCATCATTTGTATTACCAGATGAGAGAGAGAGAAAATGTGTATTACCAAATTAGACTGTAGTCACCACCACTTAGGTTACAGTGAATTATTTCTTGTACAGATAAACAAACGACTCATGTACAGCACAGCTTTCGTTTTATACATTTTATCATTCTAGTTGACTGTATGTCTGTCTAACTTACATTAATGGTGTTATAGAATATTATATTGGTAACATCATGGAGACACTGATTCACACACACTTATTTTCGTCGTCTAAGGATATTTCTAAACCTCAATCTAGACTTGCTGTTATCGTTACCGTAAAATGGAAAATGGACATTGTAGACTAAGGTGACTTTTTTTCATTGCTTTTGGAATTACACAGATTAGTATATGCGAGTGACTGTTACAAGCAAACTCAAGGCGAGATTCTCTTGTTGGTAAATGAATTGTAAGGCTATTGCTGATTCCACCTAACTTTACCAGAAAATAGATCACATCCCTCCATGTTACAAGTACAGTAGGGGATCTGTTTCGTGGCACTGTTTGGAGAAATCTGCAGAGACCTTCCAATTCACCAACAAATTATTCTTCCCTTATTAAATGATTCCTTAATTGTGTTTGTTGCAGGTGAAAACATACACCTTCAATCAGTCCCACTACCCTCGCATCAACAGAGAGTCCCTTGTGCCTCTACCTACCACTAGCACTATAGACAATAATAGGGAAAGGTGAGTCCGTAAAATATATTAATAAGGGACCCCGTGATGTAGTCAGAAAATTGGAGGCGGGTGAGTCCTTCAAATATTGCCACGAAACACCATCTATATTGAAGGAGCTTGTTTCGTGGCATAATTAGAATGGATCAGAAGCCATCACAGGTCTCAAACACGACCATAGAGTCCTTAATTAAGTAAACTCACTTAATGTATGGAAAGGTGAGTCAATGTAGTAGCCTAATTGTAGTATAATATTGGTAGACACTTTGATTGTCTAAGAAGTTGAGGGAGTATTTGGTATATTATTAATTGGAAGACACACACACACACAAAGTCTATCTGTCTTAAAGGCGAGTCAAATATAGACTATGTACACACAATCAATGTCTGGAAATGTTCGGTTTGAGTTTTAAAACTTCATAGAAACGTTTTGCGTAATTTTTGGGATTGATTTTGTGATGACTCGAGTGTATGACTTTTAACATCCGTGAATGTGAATATGTATATATGACTTTTCAATAACTGCGAATGCAAATATTTAGTTTGATGAAATAGAAACGTCAGTCAATCATATTATTTTTGCAAAAATGAATTTCGTTATAAACAGGTGTAAAACGACGGTGGGTCATCAATAACGCATAAAAATGGACATAAATTCGTAGGCTGAGTAATTTATATATTCGATATTAATTGAATATACAAGCACATACTGTAGGCCTAACATTCAAAAGGATAAGACCAAAATGACTCGCACAGTGGCATTATGGAGAACATTGATTGTACAGACTTTTTCAAATGATTAAAATCTAGTTAAAAATCGTAGGCTATACTAATTACCAAGTTGGCACAATCCTGTTTAAAGTATCCTGGTAACACTATAATATTCATTGGCTAAACACACCTTATTGAATGACGATTAGGCTACATTTAATTCAGTATTACTTGCATTTGATATCTAATACTAATAAATATATATGAATAAATTCTTATATATAATAAAAAATGCCTCTAACTTCTGGTGAATATTCATACATTCATATCGAGACCAATTAATGCTGGTAATCTGAAACCCTGACAGAAGCAATGTATTCACTGTCTCATTCAATGGTTAGTGAAGCACCAGGCTGAACTCTCACAACTGCCGACCATCAGCCTCAGAAGACATACTTAGTGCATATGTTACTCACCTCTAAAAGTAGCCAAGCAGGGTGTGGTAGAAACTGTGGATCCTGGCTGTAGGTTATATTTGTCGTCTCTGTTTTCATATGGATCTTACTCGGTCCATATATCCACTAAATCAAACTGGTGTAGTTTTAATGGCTTTGTCCACTAAAAAAAAAAAATAATAATAAAAGTAAATAAATATGAAGGTCTTGTATGTTATCACTGAAAGGAATGTAAAGGTAACTGCGTTTCCAGTGTGTGTGTGTGTGTGTTAGGGAATCAGGAAGGGACACACGCACGGCACTCCATAGTTTGACTTCCCGCACGTTACTGCCGACCCAGCCAGTCCCAGGGGAGGATGCTGTCTGAATGAGCTACTAGTGTTCGAACAAAGCTTTCTTGATACCGTATCTCGAAACCAGGCTTCGAAATTGATCGTGTATCCAAGCCCTAACTAAGAGATGGTATTATAATAGGTCCTCCTCCTGTATACTATTACCATATTAAATATATCTGTAAATGGCAATACAAAAGTATTTAGAGAAAACCCGTTTCCTGCTTTTCTTGATTTAGAGAATGTTCAAAACAGAACTGACAGACAGGTTGTGAGGAAAGTGCTGAGAGTTTATGAAGTGGATGGTAAACTGCTGATAAAAGGCAAGAAAAAATTAGAGAGTGTATGGGTGGAAGAGTAATAAGTTAAGTGAGGGAGAGAAACGTGAGGAGAGTTTGACCGAGCGAGGAGGTAGCGTTCGAACAGGCAGGTCCAGAGACTCATATGCTACAGCGGTTATCCAGGGGGAGGGGGAGGCCAAGGAAGCAAGGCCTATAGATAGATATATAAACTAATAGAATACATAATTTTGTGGGGTGGGAGAGAAACTGGCTGGGTGTTGGACGTGGTCATAATTCTTTTATTTTCTGCCTTACAGTTGGTACCCGCCTGGCCACGGAGACTTTTATCAATCCTTCAAGAATTCAGGTCTACTGGATCAGTTCATTAACCAGGTAAGATTAGAATTGCAATATAGTGCCAGGATCCATAGAGTACATTATGGATCCTGAGTACCACCAGGTCCAGTTGGTCACGACAGCAATAACAGAGCACGGTTGGATAAAAAGGGTCCTGTACATAAGAGCGCTTGGATTCCCTATAGTATGCCAGGAAACAGCAGGACCAGATTCACAAGAATAATGGTGGCCTGTTGCTTGTAATACTTTGGAAGAATCAGTTGCTTTAGATTTATCCATACTGTACTATGTCCTTAAGAAAGTAATCTTTTTACTTTACACGTCCATGTTTATATGGTAATGTCTGACATATATTTGGCAGGGCAAAGAGTATGTGTTCATCAGCAACATTGATAACCTGGGAGCCACAGTTGATCTCAGAATCCTTAATTTCCTTCTGGGAGGTCAACACCCTGGTCAATGTGAATTCCTGATGGAGGTCACCGACAAAACACGTGCTGATGTCAAGGTCAGCATTCTAAAGATGTTAATTTGTTTGCAGACTTATTTTATGTTAGTATTGTACCCGATAACAGTACCTGAGTTATCCTTAATTAATACGAAACATTCAGATTCATGATTATGTTCGCAGTCAAGAGTACAAAATGAAAAAAGGGTATACAGTATATTATATTGTATGTCATTTTGATACAGTAAGTGTTAAGTTCTAAATTTATGATATTTGGATATTTACGTAAAACATACCAACATATTCTCTGTGTGTTAAGTTTCATTATTCTGTTCTACACATCCTTTAGTCCTATTAAAGCATTGTCATCTCCAATATCACACTGATTTTCTCATGTTTCTTTCCTAAGGGTGGAACGCTGATCAAGTATGAGAACAAAGTGAGGTTGCTGGAGATCGCCCAAGTACCAAAAGAACACGTTGATGATTTCAAGTCAGTCAAAACATTCAAAATATTCAATACAAATAACCTGTGGATAAAGCTAAGTGGTGAGTACTTGGAATGTGCCAGGATGCATTTATATGACATAATATACAAGTACTGTAAGATTGTTATTACTGTACAGTACTTTGATATTATAGTACTCCAAAATTTTCTGAAAATGACCAGAGTATATAGTATAACTATAATAGAAATAGAATCAACCCAAGAATGAGAATTTGTTGCTTTCTGATATGATTATGCCTGACATAGAGTAGCTTGACTCTTGAGGGGTTTCTTCAACAACTTGATAATTTACCTGTGATGACAGCAATGAGTGAGGTGATGCAGGAGAAGACTTTAGACATGGAGGTGATTGTCAACAACAAGACGCTTGATAATGGCACCAATATCATACAGCTGGAGCAGGCTGTTGGCGCTGCCATTAAGAGCTTCAATGGAGCACTTGGTAAAACATAGTACTTACTTGTACGGTTAGTGACCTCATACATTACATCTTTCTTCGTTTTATAACTCACCCAGCAAACTCACTGTGTACCAATTAGACGCCAATTTAGACAATTATTACTGCACCAATACAATACCCTCCTCTCCTACCAAGATCATTAATCCCCATTATCCCTTTGTTGCTTTCTTCTGTACGTACAGTAGTGTGTATTTCAATGACATCATGCCAATACCAGTCTAAATACAGTACTAAAGGTTCAGTAAACATGTTCATTGTTTCAAAACATGTTGGTTAGGTCACTATTCACATAGTTAAACCAGACTCTTAACTATTACTCTCCCAAGGTCTCAACGTCCCTCGCTCACGGTTTCTGCCGGTGAAAAAGACTGATGACCTTTTACTGGTGATGAGTAACTTGTACAACCTCCAGCATGGCACTCTCACTATGTCATCACTACGCCAGTTTGATACCACGCCTCTTGTTAAACTTGGTTCATTTCACTTTGGCAAAGTTAAGGTAAGAATGAAGGATGGAACTGATGTTTACTAATTGACAGATATGGTCTGTATCCATGACTTAATGTGACAATGATTAACTCTCCAGAAGCATATTCTTCTAATATTTTGCTTGAATTCAGTTAACCAAAATATACTTGACATACACGTACATGTACTGTACACACAGCAAAAAAACTAAGGTTACATCTTCTGCGTGATACAGAATGAACCACGAATGAAGGATTTTGATAACAGCTTCGTTACATTGGTATTGTCACCCTACCGAGACAGCCGGATTGTTCAGTATGAAATCCATCGTACCCCCCTGTAACCATAGTGTTTTGCTGTGTGTACCGTACTGATAAATCATGATTGCTTTACACATAACCTTACTACAGGACAAAAATTATATCATGTAAATTTTCAGCATTGCTGTACAGCACTTCAGTACAGTACTTTGTATCTGATATTGTAAGCATTTCAAGTTGCATGCTTTGGCTTGCCTACACATACTCAACTGATCCTGTAAACAGAATGCAAATAAACACAATTAAACTGAAATCATAAACAGGATATTTGTACAGTCTATGAATTGTGCTAATAATTAACTTCTCTTACTAGGATTTCCTAAAAAGATTTGGAACAATACCGGACATGTTAGAGCTGGACCATTTGGCTGTCTCTGGAGATGTTACATTTGGTAGAAGAGTTGTTCTCAAGGTTTGTAAAATAAAATATATATTATTATACAGTAATGTATGTATATATATCTCCTCAATCCTTGAAAAATGAAAGTGGGTTATTGATGATAATGACCATGATACTTTTATGTAGTTATAAATAAAAGTATCAAGATTATTTCTGCATGACGTAGTGGACACCATCATGGTCATCATATGCACAATGACTCTCAAATAATCTCTTGAGGAAGAAGAGGGCATTGTTTGGGTTAAGTACTGTAGTTTGTTACCTAACTCACTATATTATCTTTACCTGCAGGGAACTGTGATCATTATAGCCAACCATGGAGACCGCATCGACATTCCTGCTGGTGCCATCTTAGAAAATAAAATAATATCTGGCAACCTCCGAATTCTGGATCATTGAAAATAACATCTGGATATTTGAAGTAATGTGTTTAGGTGGTGATCATCTATAATGAAATAGTCATACCTTTTTTCTTTGGCAATACCATACGGCAATTACAGTACTTACTTTCTGGTACAGCATATAATTATGACTGACCTGTTTCTAACCCTCTGCATCATGACTCATTGTATTAAACTGCATCAAGTTATTCAATCACTGGGAACAATTCAGATGTCAGAATCATCTATGACAAGCTTAATGGGTACTACAGTGTTGGTAAATCTGGAGCCGATTCCTCCAACCTATTTCAAGTAACAGGACACTAGTATTTTTTTTTTTATTTGATCCTAATTCCTGACATACTTAGGATGATTCAAGATGCTCAAATGTACCAAAAATATACTCTCCCCTTAAGGGTTTGTAAATAACTATCATGTGGTGTTTCTCACTTATTGCTCTGTACATACCTGTGTTTTCAGTAAATATATAGTTTTATATCTTTTATACCCAAACATAGCTTCATAACAGCTAATAAAATTGTGAGTTATTATGATCTAGACAGCTGATATCCAAGAAACACACACACAAATTACTACAGTGCTTCCATAATATTTTCTTGTAACTATCATTAGACATGGTAATGAATTCCTACAATCCTAGCAGGTATGATGGTTCAACATTAAAATACCAAGTTAGAACAATAGATGTTTATGGCTCCTTTTTCTGACAGCATAAAATTTGGTATTAAATAATATAGAACGCATATACAAATTCTGACATAAAATATTTAACATAAAAACATTTTTATCTAGTAGCCACATATAGGCTAGACATATTAAACTAACTGTAAATAAAACTATATTAAAGCTAAGTCATAAGAAAAGAATAAATAGTACTGTACTATATTGCATGAGAGATTACATAGAATATACAATATGATACTATGGAGTGGTTTCTCTCATGAAGGTCTATTCATTATTACCATACGGTTGTTCAATACTGTAATTATAAATTATACAATAAATATATCTTAATTTCACCTTAAAATAAAAAAATAAAAAAAATTGTAATACAATGAAGATCTTTTTACTTTATATTTTTACCATACACTTTCCTGGTATCAGATCCTATCACTGTACATGTAACAACATCTGAATGAGAGTAAGAGTAAACATGTACGGTACATCCGTAGCCACAAAGGACAAGTATAACATAACATTCTTTATCTATAATTTACATAAACTCAACATAAATAATGCATCTTCAACTATCTTCAAATGTATCTTCAGTATCTTCAAATCAATGCAGAATACTAAAAAAAAAAAAATGATAAAAAGTGTTACTGTAATGAATTATTTCAACTTCACTCAAAGACGCTGAATACAGTACTTTCATATTCATACAATAGTTAATGATTCACTAAAAAGACTGTAATAAAAATAAAAGTTACTCAGGCTAATAAATTTGTCGCAGATAATATTTGCATGAAGACAAAAGGGAACCCATGATGTAGTTAGAAATTTGGAGGATAGTAAATCCGTCAAATATTGCCAAGAAAAACCACCAATATTGAAGCAGCTCGTTTCATGGCAAAATCAGCAGGAATCAAAAGCCATCAAGTCTCATACACAATCACAGGGTCCTAAACAGTTCATTAGTTTTCATGCTGCTTGGTTTAGTAATGAACTCCATGAACAGAATGTCTATCAAAACAATACATATTTTAATCAAAACCAGCTGCCATGGAAGGTACAAACTTTACGAGAGCTATAATAAGAACCAAGTGTCTAATATAATGGTACAACTTTACACTGAGCTACCTATTATACAGCACAATGTGGGTACTTCAGTATTGTGACTAAATTACTGTACTATATATTAGTAAAGCAAGCAGGGACTATTATATACAGTATTGGCCATCACAATATACATACAGTATATGGAAAAATCTGTCAACCAGAGTGCCATGTGCCTTGGATATGAATTCAGCCATAACTACAAGACTTCCAGATACCACTACTGTGTTCCCGGTAATATAAGGTATCATCTAGTTCATAGGGACAGAATGTGTGGAAGTTGAATGAGGCTTCAATAGGTTGTCACAAATAAACACTCTTAACCATACAGACTAAGTGAAGCATTCAGACTGCAGCTAACAATTCAAATATCCTTAAAAAAGTTTCATTATTCCTTAACAAACATGGCACTGTAATCTGGTTAAGTATTCCTTATGAATAATATAAATAATGTTATATTTACTGATGGTAAAGCCAGCATTACTGACATGCAGGTACTGCATATATGCATATATTCATGTTCTGTATATATATATCTATACATACATGCATTTTTTTTTTTCTGAAAAGCTATCAAACTTTAGACCGAAAGACAGGTAGTCTTCTCTAAACTTGGTTAGTTCAATAACGAACTAAGTAAGATTATTTTTTTTGTTTTTTTATATTTTATCAGGCAGGCCGGGCAGCTCCCATCACTATTAGAGCTCAAGTCCAATATTATCACAGATATGCAACTCGCAATAAACTGGAAATAAGTAGCAAACACATTAAAATAATATGTTATAAAACATCTTTGGTGCTGGAAAGGAAAGGAAACACAAATTAGTGTACAAAACATGCAATGAGACCAGTGAGAGAAGAGATCAGGCCTCATCCAGGGAAGGCATTATAGTAGTTCAGTGTTAGAACCTGGAAATAATAAATAAATTATTATCAATACTACTCTATATTACCAAGTCACATGTACAGATGTAGAAAAATAACTTGAAACCACCTATTGCACTATTGCACAAAACACCATACAGGTATCTGGCATCCTGAATGAAATATATCAAAACTCTGCCTAATTCTGTGTCTGAGAGGATCTACCAGTAAAGATCCATATCTAAATATAAATACTGTATTTGTAATAAGGTGAGCACCCCACTACTGTACTGGTGTAATAGGAGGCCACAAGTCATTTTCCTGCAAATGTACAGTACTGTACTTCATTAGTAAGATGTACAATATAAAAAGCATTTAACACCCATCTCCCAGTGTTAAATATTTCATGAAAAGCATAATTCACCAGCAGTACATCCAAACTTCCACATGCTTCAGCTCTACATACTTAAGGGAAAATTATGATAACCCTACAAAAAAAAAAATTTGAATTTTTAGTTTGTCCAAGTCACCAGCACATCAACTGAGACACCTCTGGCAGATACAGCTCATCCCCTCCATGTATCCACTTTCCATACCTCCTCCTAATGTCAAAAATTAAGCACATCTTTATGATGATCTAGCACAAGGAAGCGTCCCACCTCGAAAGATTGTGGACATTATTTTGTTGTGTTGTGATGAAAACTCTAAAGGTTTCATTCAAGTTCTAGGCAAGACATCCAGATCTTCCTTCACAGAAATCCCCAATTATCAAGTTGGTTGAGGTAGTTATGAATGATTCTGTAATGCTAAACTCACACATCTCGCAAAACACTCTTCACAACTTGAAGTAGCACATATAATATAATAAATACATCAGCAAGCACTTGACAAGACACATTGCAATTCAATACTCACAAAACATCAATAATAAATATGAATATCTCATACACTGCCAGGACACAAACCATGACCTGAGCCATTAAACTTCTCATATTTCCCCAGAACACTGGCAGCCTATCATTAGTAAATAAAATAAAAAATAACATCACTATGTTGATCTGCTGAACTTACATGTTGCACTTTGATAACTACTATAAGAGTTAGAGGTACAGTCGGCAGCAGGAATTCGTTCCGCTCAGTTCTAGTGAGAGGAGCCTGGTGATTTGGTAACACTGTATTAGAGTTGACAAATATAGTTTAAATGGCTAATTCTGTACTAATAAAGATCATTAGCCATTTATCCATTAAGCCGCGGGCCTTATCTCTCGCAGCAGCTCGTGTCTTGCATGCATCACTCCCACACTCGATGTCACTACGTAAGCAACACATTCGTCGACTAATAGCTTGTAAACCACTCACACTACCAACATAAATAAATTATACAGGATTTTGAAGTACTGTACAAACTTTTAGATTTCTCCTGATGTACTGGTCAACACTAAAGTGACATCTGTAGGATAGGTAGCCAGCTCAGACTGACAACTCAAAATTCACTTTTACAAGTACATTTTCACACTTAAATTTAGTTATAAAACATGCCAGAATCATTTTTCAACACAACTATATGAAATATAATGTCACTGCCAATTTTACGTACATATATGGTAATTACAGGGAAGTGATGAAAATATGTCCTTCCACCCTCACTGTTCAAGTAAGACTGACTGGTCACCGTCACTGGTGGTACCTGGGTCACGCAGTGTTGCCAACCGTAGGGACATGTCCCTAAACGTAGGGACTTTTGACTGATTTTCAGAGGCATAGGGACGTAGGGACGCCCAGCCAAATTTTAGAAAAACGTAGGGACTTTTGGCATTCATTGATATTTAATATACTTTTCTGTAAAACAAATTTAGCAAATAAAGAAATTTCATGTATTTTATACAAATATATAAATCATCGTTTATATATAAATCATAGTGTACAATCATGAGTGAGGTCTTGAGGTCTGATATATTTGATTACAGAAATAAAGGAATGTTATGATTTGTTTCAAGGGATTTACTCTGAAGATTTATTTTGAAAAATTCAATTGTTCCAAACTATGCCACAAAACAGCAGATCCCCTATTAGAAACACTGAGGTCATCTGTTTCTAGACATAGAAAAAATAAAAAAGAAGATAGTATCCCCATAATGAGACCTAAATACCTTTAGGGGAATATGCTGGAACACATTAAATTAATTCTCTCTAATTAACATTAATCTGTCACTGCATTAATTATTTGGCTTTCCATTAGTGAAGGTTTACAATATAAAAAACTCTTAAAAATGTGAATCTCTTGTTAAAAAAAAAGTGTAATCATGTAGGGACAGGCGTAGGGACTTTTCGTGATTTCTGTAGGGATTTTTGTCTGAAAAGGGGGTTTTGGGTTGGCAACACTGGCTGGGTGGGCTAGGGGTGGTCTCTCTCACCCTCACTTGTGCTAGCCAAAAACTATCTTGTTAGGGACAGTGCAAATTTAAAAACTGTGCTGTCCAAAAATTCCTACTCCCAGTCCTCCATACTTTTCAACTATCATAGTGTTACCAAATCACTAGGCTCCTCTCACTCGAGCTGAACGGGATGAATTTCTGCTGCCAACTGTACAAACACCATCTTTGAGTACACATAAAATGTCATTCTATGAAGTGTGGTTTCATTTAAGTTAATTATGGTACCATTCTTTGAAATATACATATTGTGACTATGAGAACCAGTAATGTACTGCAATCTAACTAAACGTGCACATTATTCATATCGTTTATAGCAATACTTGACATATAACAATGCATAATACATTAAATACACCATTCTTGAATATGTGTACAATACAGTACAATTAGGAAATTCAGCACAGGAACTTAAAATATGAGTAATGTAAATATACCGGTATATATATAACTGAAAGATCCCATATTGTACTCCATCACCTATGGTATTACCAGTACATAATAATATTGTACAGTGAAACAAAAAATCAAACATTTCTAACCAATAATTCTGTAAGGTATTCTAAAATTTGCTTCCTTTGAATGACTGTATATACAATATCTATAAATCTGATCAGTCTTATCAATGTACAGAAAAGTAATATTTTGACAAAATTATCTAACTATCAAGCTATAGCTCTGCAGCACCAGTCCCTCCTGGAACTCTCACCATGGGGATGAATATGACAGTATAGTCTCCAGTTTACCCTGTTCCAGCACACCCTCCTTGCTTGGTCTAGCCCTCCTGTTCCACTCCTTCTCACTTCATCCACCATTCCTTTCACCTTTATAGTGACCACTTTCAGACAGTCCATCTCATCTCTGCCTCCTGCAGTGCAGTCTGTAGCTGTGACTATTGTTATGTAGCAATGTAACACCACAATGGAAGGAGGGTATAGTCAAGAAATTAGTTAAGATGTTATCTTCACTTGGGGTTAATGGCAGTCAGTTACTCTCTCTCTATTTATTATTTAACACTATCCACCACCAACCTGCCGATGGGTCACCGGTCGCTGGCAAATTCAATGTAATACTCTTTTCCAGAGAAACATGAGTTATCAGAATTGGCCAAAGCTAAAATAGATAACAAAGTGTTATAAAGATTTTTTTATATACTTTTTAAAATCTTACGAATAGGTAAAGCTAGTCACCTCCACACTGTTTTTCCCCCTTAAGCAGATTACCACATCCTGGGGAGGGGGCTAGGTCACCTAGGTGCTATATTTTTCCCAATGCCAACAATTCAGTTCTAGTGCATTGGCTGCACCGTTAACTTCACTGGATACTATATTGCCACATTATAATAAACAAATAAACTCATGACAATGACTGCAGTACACAAAACAGGAAGCAAATTTATAACTTGACTATAGTTTAGAGAGAACATAAGCCGACCAGGCACCATTTAGCCACTACTGTATATGAGGCGCTCCATACCAGAAGGGATCAAGCGACATAATGATAAAAACAAATAAATCGCCTTTAAACTTGAAGGTAGTGTTCGTCGCTCAAGGTAAACAAGAATAGAACGTTCACTGCCAATCATTTCACCAAGATAATGTGCCTTACTGCCTTGCTGATACTACCAGTAATCCTTATGCAAAACTGTTATGTATGGGACAAACCCAATTTCCAACATTTCCAATAAAACTTATGCAAATTTAGAAACCTTAGCAGTCTTAAATTTTATCTGGGATGCATTGCATATCCATACAATAAAAGAAATTACAGGTACACTGATTAATTCAATGGTTTATGTGGTAAATACTGGCCAACATGCTTTTATTATGACTGTATAATTATACATCCATATTACGGTATTATTTTCCCATTAAATGTGAGATTTTTTATAATTCACTGTACAGTACATACAATAGAGATGTACATACACTCTTGCATCCAAGTCCTCTATTACCACATATACTGTAGTAGTAAAACCTATATTCACATACACCGATTTTAGATTTCAGACACCAGAAAAATGTAAATATGGGTATGAATAATATCAAGTGAAAATCAATATACTCCTACCATTAACTATGAAAAGCTGCAATGTACAGGACATATACCAGTACCACTTCTTGTCTGAACTTCAAACACTGGAGAAATACTGGTACTGCCTCGAGACACCTTATTCTCCAACACCATAGTATTACAACCTAAAGCAATATTTTAGCCAATATTCCCTGCCATCACAATTTTTGTCTTAATACAATATAATTATTTTCTTAATAACATCACTTTATACATCATGACTGTAGTGTTGATACCCATCTACTTGAAAGGTTCTAAAAATATAAGGCAGTATGCAAGAATATCTGAGTGATGTTGACGATGGCATGGTACTGGTACGATGGCTCTGTAGTGTGTCTATGGAGTCATCGTACCTGTTCCACACCATCGTCAACAGCATGAATGTTCTTAAATACGGCCCAAAATGTCAGCAGGGAGCATTGATTAAGATTTGCTAAGGACTGTATGGAACCTGAGTGTATGCTGGATAATTTGTTATTTTTGACATAAGTTGTCTTTCCACAACCACTAATAACCATCACCACTTAGTTAATGCTGGTGAGCAAATGAGAGGGAAAATATGACCAGTGTAACAACTGTTTTGCTGAAAATTGTAGGAATGAGTGAGTCCTATTGGAGGAAAATTAATTAATCAAACATGGCCACAGCACTGTTATGAGGAAAGAAGTGTAAGTAGCTGCAATATCATATATTTTCTTACCAGTGTCTTGCTGCTTTCCTTTCTAGTTAACTGTGTAAAACTCTTACAGCCAGTCATTCAACATATTGATTTGAACACTTGAATTTATCAATTGGGGATTTTTCTTCATATCATCTTACATCCCAAACCAAACAACTATATTCCTGGATCAAGCAACTCTGAGGACAGCAAAGACAGATACACAAATACAAGACAAGTAATAAGCTAACACAAACTTAAGTAGCAGGTGTCAATATACTCTCCTAATGTGTTTTAGTATAACTTAAATTGGAATCTTATAACTTTATAAATCTGCTTCCCAAGCATCAAGAAGACTGTACAAATTTTCTGACTGGTTAGACTGCTTTAAGAAATTTTGATTTATAATACAAAGTCCACTCGATTAATATGCCCAACTGAGTAACACTCACCCACCTTGTATAACTAATATTTTTAGACAACTAGTATACCACAATTGTCCTAAAGCCTTATTATAATTATAGTATGTTTAATTTACCATAATCACTAATTAATTTACCATGGTTAATCTAATGATTGCATAGGTAAACCCAGGTAGCAAAAAGTATTGTTTTATATCTTATGTGCAGTTTTTTAAACAGTACGTTTTAGAGCACTTTAAACAATAAATAAATATAAGTGCACCACTTAAGTCACTTATACATCTTATACCTAATTCAAGTTACCAGTACAGTAAATCAAAATTGGAGTGGGCTCACCTCTACTCCCAGGAGATGGCATGGATAAGATGTGCGAGGCAGCCATGAAACCCCTGATACAGCCGACAGAGGAAGAGCAAGACACAACAGAGGCACAAAGCAGTGACCAGGTCATCCCAAGCCCGCTCAGTCACACCATAGCTGTCTCTACTGAGGGCATATGCAAGACGGGACCCAGACATCCCAGTGAACCGCCGGAGAGAGTACATGACAGGGGTGAGGAAATGCAAGGCATCTTTATCCTCAATATATGTCAGGCACAACTCAAGCTGCCTCCACAGGGGGGATGGTAGACGCCATATTACACGCTCATATGTGCATGGATGTCTGGGGGCCTTCCATTCAATGATTTTCTTACGAGTGAGGCAGCTAAACCTACGTGGAATATTGCCTTCGAAAATCCTGGAACAAGCCCTACCATAGGTGTAACTACAGCAGGCTTTGCTTAGGCCATGCCTCCTGTTGGACAAGCTCTTTAATGCATGGGTAAACTTGTGTGACAATGCTTGTTGGCATTCAGGACTAAGGGAAGAAGTATTGGAATGAGTTGACTGGTGATATATATAGTTAGAAGTAGTTGGCAGCACCCTTCTAAAGTGGTTTCTGCACCAAGATGTCGCACAACGCTTGACTTGAGGCCTACAGTGATAACAGATGCGTCGGGCTCCAAATGGTCCCTGGATGTATGGAGATCCTTTGTCCATACTTTGATGCAATGACTCCTCAATACTAATTAACTGTACCCCAGAATTGGGCTTCAATCTATCTGGGGTAGACATGGGTGAATCTCTATAAGAGTTGTTTCTTTCTATGTCACATAAAATTACTCTATCTTCATTACTCTCTACAGTTTCTGCTTCAAAATTACCTTCACTTTCAGCTTCAGTTTCACTTTGTGACTCTCCTCCGGTGTCACTGGAGTGCATGTCATCTCTGAAGTTGGCACCAAAGAACATGGGATCATCGTCATAGTCATCCTGGAGGCAGACGGAGCCACGAGGCGTCCACGTGGAACTGGCTACTTGGGCACCAGACCGCGGGACTTTGGGTACAGGGAGCTGTCCGGCACTTGCGATGGGGGGCGCAACCCACTCTTGAATCTGAAAAGTTATGAGGGTTGGAATAATATTGCAATAAGCATAACATATGGTTTCAAAAAATTTGATAAAACAATATCCTAAAACAATTGAAACAATCATTAGGTATATAAGCATGCATCTGCAATACATATAAAGTATCAAATTGCTATAGGTATCCCTATATACTCAAAGTTGATACCTTGACAAACAGTGACCTTGGCTTGCACTTCTGATCTTAAGGTACTGTATCAAATTTAAATCCTAATGAAATAAATCCTATAAAATTAACTATCAAAATGAGAATCTGATTATTGTAGTACTTAGGAAAACACATTGTTAGTTTACATGCATTTCATGAAGTTGCAACCCAAGGTAGTATAAATTTTGGCTGAAATTGAGAAACAAGAGCAGCAAGATGAGTTAGTGATGGTAAGCCTGAGGACTTATCCTGTATGTGGTTAACAATTAGGTCAGTTAACTTAACAAGCTAGAAAGCCGAGGTATGGTAGGTACAGCATTGTTAAATAGATGAGGAAAGCATGGCATAACTTTAATTACCCAAATAGTCTTCCAGATAAAAACACTTGTAATGTATCCTTTTTCTAACACATAAATTTACATCTGAAATCTATATATATATACAGTACTGTATATACATATATATATAATTACAGTTAAACTGTAGTAATATAATACAGTACATCTTACTTTTCTATTTGCATTATTTACAATGTTTGTTGATACTAACAAAAGTAAGTTTAAATCTGATGTTCAAAATATGTTTTTACATTGTATAAAAGTTCCTTGATATAATTCTTTTTGCTACATTCAAAGTAACAACTATGACAGAAGATACATATTCAAACTACAGTACTGTACGGTACTTGAAAATTTCATCAAAAATACACACACTACAATAAGTGTTGTTTAGTAAAGAAAATTTAACAAAATATTAATATATATAATTATTATTTACTTCAGATACCAGAGTGGTGGGTAATTTAGCAACCAATGCCAGTGGCTACATCTCACTGTGCAGAAATCTCGACATGTCTTTCTGATCTGAATGAATAAACAAACAATTTGGCTACAGCCTACTGGGGAAAGTCCCTTATGAGGACATTGCAATAGGAAAAGTAAAGGAGATAGACAGGATGGACACCAAGCACAATGGAAAAAAGGAAGAGGATGGAAGGGACAACTGAAGAGACAAAAGAGATTGACTAGGGATTGAAGGAGCATCAAAACTGCGGAAGTACAACCCACATCTCTGCAGGCAAAGCATCCAGACTACACTTACACATCAAGAGTAAAATAATATGCTTATGAGAATAATTTTGAATAATTTTCAGTGTTTTGTTTCCCTTCAAAGGGCTGGTGATAGGTAATGTAATATGACTTTAAGACACCTGGAAGGAAGGTGAGTGGAAGCAAGGGCAGTGCAAACCTCATGAATGGCAAAATCCAAACATCTTCCAACTTGAGTAACCTCCATAATTGAGTGAATACCTTAGGCACTGCTTCAATACCCTCTGCTTGAGTAGGATGTAGGAAGGACATGGCACTAGAATAGAGCAGTTAGGATGCAACACTTGGGCAGAAAATAGTTGAGAAAGAGCAAAGGGGAGTTGGTAATATTTTCAAAGCTTAGCGCCAAGTTATCATCCAACCAAGAGAATGAACATGATGCACTCATCTAATTTCCTTCCCTTCTCTAGTCTCTCTCGATCTTCTGCTCCTTCAATAAATTAATACTAAATCAAAATGATATTCATATTATCAGACGAAAAAAAAATCTAAAATGCCTAACAATCTCCCAAGCATTACATTAGTGTGGTCAAATACACGACGCTAAGTTTTAAAATATGACACTATCAGCCACATTCTTAAAGGAAATACACTAACTGAATTACTACAATTGTGCTATTATTCAGTATGATGGTCAGAACACACTTATTACTAATTTTTCATATGTAAGCCTGTTCACACTGTCAGTGTATCATCTAACACGAGTGTTAAATATCTGATTGACACCAGGAAGCACTCAATGTATTGTAGATATCTATCAGAAACAAATCATAATTTGAGTCGGATGAAAACTGAAACTTATGAAACCTGTTGAGTTTAATGTGTTTTTTACCTGGTAAAAATATACCAAATCTCTTCCAATAATGGTACTTATATGTTTCCCCAGCTGAGTCCTGTACTTACTTGTGTAAATGTTATGAATGTATAAGTTTGCTTTACACTTACCAAGTAAGCCAAGAATTGAAATGTAGGAGTGAGTACAGTTATGCCAGATTAAAAAACTAAGACTTCAGTGTGCATACAGACTTTCTTTTAGTATATTTGTCTGTAGAAGTTCAGTAGCTTATCACAGGAACACCTAATCTCTTAAAACACCCTTGTTGGTATCATAATATGCATATTAATCCACACAGTGCCAAGTGTCTCTCTCTGCAACTGGGTATCAGTTTACAATTTAAGACATGCACTAACAGTGGCCTTGCCCTCATTTGGGACATGACCGTTACATTCAGAGTGAGGCAAATTAATTAAGAGACAATTACAAAAAACAATATATACCAGAAAATATATTACAAACATCACTTCTCATAAAAAGCACACGAGAAATTTCCATACCCTTTTCAATGGGTGAGGCAACAGCATAACTCTACAGTAGGGTGTCTAGACAATTCCTTTAAGAATATGGCTACTGGAATGTTGTTACACTAAGAATGCGACAGGTTAGCTTCAAAGGCACTGTGAGACTGTACATCTTCCAATTCCCAGCTTGGTTAGCAAACAAGACTTTTCAAACTTGTAATACCTCAGGAATGATTGTATTCATGGTCTGTTTGTAATTTTTTATAACAGCACCAATCTCATCATTAGCACATGAGGGCAACCTGAAAATGTTGGAAAAATCATCAGCGTACTCTTCCTCCAAATTTGGATGTATACGAGGCAGGCGGAACTGGAGGAAATTCTGTGCCATACAAATCAACAGCAAGTGGAAGGGAATACAGGTGATATTATAACATATTGTGCCATTGCGTGCAGTACTGTACTTCTATCATTGAAATATCATTCTGTTATACTTCTCACATAAAAATCAAGAAAAGCTGATGACATCATATTAATTGAATAAAATGCATGAAACTGAAAAAATATAAACTAAAACTTTTGAATAACCATATAATGCACATCAAATTAGTGAAAATATTCAGAATGAAATATAAAAAGATTTTTCATTACAATGAAACAAAACAATACATCATGAAAAAAGAAACTTGAATTTCTCTGTACTTAAGTAAAATAAAAATATAGGTATAAAGTACAAATCTTTACCAATCTTATCAATAGGTGTTATACTGTATTTCTATTCATGCAGGCCAATTATAGTGTATTAGAAACAATGCAAACATTTATAAAATTTTATGGAAATATATGCAAAACAAAAAGTCTGATATAAGCCTTACAAATACTATAAGGGTTATACAGTATCATCCTTACAGTATTTGTAATGAAATACATACTGGGAGTGCTGTATTATGCTTTAATATAATACAACATCCCAACTAAAGTTTGTTCTAGCTTCATAAATTTCTGTAGTCATAAGCTGTAATCAAATTAAAATTGGAAAAAAAGATAAACATAAAAAAAAAAAAGGTTCCCATGCCAAATTACATAAATGCAACTTTTTACAAACTCAAAATTTTGTATTTTTTATAATGTACAGTACTTCAAGCAAATATATCAACTTATTTTACAAATGTGTGACACAAATCAAAGTTCTGAAATAGCACCTTAAAAAAAAAAAAGCTAGGCCTAGTCAGGCACAAACAGATACACTAAAATCCAGGCTTCAGTACCACAGCACCATCTCATCTGTAATACTGAGGGCATCGTAACACCCAACATCCAATGGACTGGGGATTATTGTACTTACTTGCCCTTGACCCTCTCCTTGCGTGCAGCTCTTACAGCAGGCTGGGAGTGGGTGAGGGTGGCGAGGGAAGCATCAATGCTGAGGTCACCATCTAGGGGTGTGAGGGCTGCTTCTAATGCTGCAGACACACGGGGAGCCACTGTTGGACTCTCCCAGTCACGGGTAGTGCGTACAGGAGGGTCTGCCTCTACTGCCATGATGTTCTCACCCTAAGTTAAAAAGTGGACTTTGGACTGAGGTGCAGTTAATAAGGAATGGGGGTTTTGAAGACTCCCATTTAATATGGTAGGATTGTCAAATACATATAATATCACATGTAAATAAAGGATAAACTAAAAAAAGAATCATAAATATTAGGATGTCAAAGAAGGGTCTCCTATCTATCTATCTATATTTCTAGGCTTATTCCCCTATGCCTATAGCCACCACACTCATCCCTACTCCCCTTCCCCTTATACACAATTATGGCTCTCCAATTCTCTGGCACCTCTCCCTGCCTCAAGGCCAATGTGCATATGAGCAACATCCACTCAACCACTACCTACCCCCTCACACTTTAACATTTCAGCAGTTATTCCATCCATCCCTGGGGCCTTTCCCATCTTCAACTTTCCTAACCTCTTCCCTTCCTAGTTCTCCCTGTACACCCTGCTATCTACCACCCTTAAGTTTCTGAATCTGTACCAAGTCTAATTTATAAAGTAGCTATGGTTACAAAATACAAAAACATGTGCCACAGTATCACTAGTATTTAAGCATTCGGCCTCAAGTTCGGCTATGTGTGACCCCAGTATTACCTTATATCTAGGGTTGTGTTGAAGGGCTGCCTGAGCACGGGCATACTCAGAGGTTGGGCGGCGTGATGCTGATGACACAGGTCGCTTCAATGTCCCACCAGTCTGACGCACTATTGCTCGCACCTGTGCAACATACAGTATTTTTGTTATCTACTGCATAGCAATTTCATAATTATTGGATCGATCTTCCAATACATATTATACATAAACTAAAATGTTGGATACAAAGAAGACATATGTTAAAGCATGAATAGAGAAGGTCTATGGAAGGTGTTGCATATACAGTCTACAGTATATGGTAAAGAAGCGCACAGCCGAGTGTACTTAGGATCTATAATGGTAGTGTTGCAAGTGTGGGAATACAGTATATAGAGCACTCATCCTCCACTGCCTTATATATGTACAAATCATTAAATGCTTTATTACTGAATCATTATTGTATTTATTACTTCTAACTGCAGGAGACCATTGCACACAGGAAAGCATGTATAAAGGTACTATCTCATATTTCCTGTAGACTCACCTTCCAGATATCCTCATCTTCATCAAAGTATGCTCGGGATAATATCTTTCTCTTCTCCTCAGGTGATATGAAGTTTTCTATTATGAGGGCCTTTAACTTCAACTCTCTGAAACAGACGATATACGGTATGTTATCAATTTTCTTCTTTCCAAGCTTACAATTCTTCCTATGATAACTAGTTTATATATATTTTCTCTCATTGTCACTGTAGTTTAAGAATGACCTTGCATAGTAAAAATTCTGAAATAAGACCAGAAGTTAAATTTTTAAAATATGGTATGTGTTATGTTGGAAGTTTTTATTCATTAACCAAACTCCTTATAAAGACTATGTGGTAATTGGGGTAATTGACAAGGCTAAAGACAATATCGAGACATAGTTTGTTCACTCAGAGAGAATGAAAGATGAAGAGTTTAGTCAGTATAAGAAGAAGGTGTATGGGAGTGAAATTAGGGAACCCTGGAGTGCTAGGATCATTAGTCAAATAAATCAGCAGGGTGGAAGTGACTGCGTTTGGAGGCAGTGTTGAAATGTATCTTCAACTATAACAACCAGTAATGAATAAAACCTAACCAACATAAAATTAAAGACAGACGAATACAGACCTTGTAAGTACATCTTGAGTGTGCTGAAGGTCAACTCGGTCTCGACAAAACTCCTCATGTAGGTCTCCCATCTCCTGCTTGACTGACTGAAGCTTTGCAAACAATTTCTTTAACTTGCGGGTTTTGGCCTCCACCTCGGCTTGGAGGGATGAGAATGTGGAGGCAATTTCACCTGATGATTCTTCTTCTTTCTCTAGTCTCTGCAGCATCTCTCGCTCAACTTTCTGTAGGTAAATTAATCAAAACAACGGGAAGGTAAGTAAAAAATTGTACGGTATTGTACTGGGACATTCTGATACACACAGGTTGTCCCAAACTTATGAACATCCTCCATGATTAAAGAAACTGACCGAGAAGTATGATATCTATGGTGGTGTATTTTACATTTACAAATTAGAACATGGTCATACAGTGTAGGGAGAACTTTTCACCAGTCATCCTGTAACCAGTAACTACCACAACACAGGATCTGGTTAGTTTTGTTTATATTTGATGTGCTGGAAATGGTCAAATGGTGTATTTATTAATGCTTAATAACCAAAGAAAGAAATGCTATGGTGAACCCATTTCCCCTTTCACAGGTTATGTCCCATTATAAAACATCAACTTTCTACTGATACACATTTCAATACCAATTATCAATTTTCCACTTTAATATAGAAGCATTATTGGGTTTTATCTTTTAGACACGTGACTTGACATAATTGTTCTAGTATCAATATTTCACATATGATTAAAGATACCAGAAACAAAACAATTCAAAATTTGGACAAGTAAACAATGTTTGAGAAGCTTTTAGTGACAACATTATGTAACTGCTTCTACACCTACAGAGGCAGTAGTCAAACAATGTCAATAATAGCTCCTCCTTGAATGATGTTTTCTTATTCATTCGGTCAAGCCATGACATACATCAACACCCTACACACACACTTTTCTACATGCACCTCCATACACACATTCTATAACTCTACAATTACATTGCCTCAACTACCATTACGAAGGCAACAGGCATAAAGTCCCAACAACAAACCAAATCAACTATACATGCCTTTTGCTCAAGCAGCTCCTGTGTGCGTAGCTGGAGTGCACGTTGCTGCTCATTGGTGTGGTCTATGATATTCTTGCCACCACATAATAATTTGGACTCCATGGTTTGTATCCTGCCAAGAAGTTTTTCCTGTACTTCCTTTGACGTGTTCAACTCACCTTCCTTCTTTTTAAGCTCTGAAAGGAAGCGCTGTTTTTCCTGTAGAGATGAAAAAAAAAGTAATATTAATCAGCAATTTATTCTTGAAAAATTGAAGACATACCATCTACTGATTAATTAATCAACTCTCACAATGCTTCTTTCAGATATTTTACTAATTCATTACCACTTGTAATTCTTCAGTGAAATAGCACATGGGTTCTGGGTAGAACGTTAACCCTCTCATGCCCATTCAACACAGATTGCGTTCAATGATAGTGGAGTCGTTAGTCATTAAGACTGATGTTGTGCCACCCACCACTCCTTAGTGGCTGGCTTAAATACCAGAAAATGTTTACAATCATTTTGCATTGCTATACAATTGCTACACAAATTCCCAATTTGGATAGTATGCTTTCATCTGATACACTGTTTACAATGGCAAGTGTGAGTGAATGCGAGGAACAGTAGTAATGAAAGTACATGTTTATGTGGGTGACAGTTAAATGAAAGTGTGTGTGAGCTATCTCAAGTTTCTTTTATATTTAGAGCCACTTTGGCTAGTAAGGTAATGATAATTTTGCATGCTGATATATCTCATATATTGCTCACCTCTTCTATCATGTGTTGATCATTCAAGATACGGTTCTTCTCTTCACTTAGCTCTACCTGCTGCCCCAAGATGGTGTCTGGATCAACACCTTCTTCCTCTTCCTCTTCTTCCTCCTCACCTGTTTCCCCTTCACCTTCTTTCTTTTTCTTTTTCTTCTTACCACCCCTCTGAGTGAGCTGAGCCTGTAGATAAGAACAGGTATTGATGTATACCCTTCCATACAATGTAGACAATATTGGGATGTTTAGTTTTAGGTTGAATAAATTAATCTCCTAGGTATAAACACATAAAAACTTCACTATTCAACATATTATTATTGCATATACAGTATGTTATAGTATTGTTAAGTACTTCATCAACATAAATTATGTACAATATCTTCTCCATTAATAATGCCACCTAAACTAAAACCTGAATTATGTGTGAACAAACTGCTTTAACAGAAATTGGAAGAGTTAGCCTATACAGAATGCATACACAATTTGCCAATTTATTATATATGAATAAATTTTTACCACCCAATTATTAGTTAGTTTTATCATCAACCATCCTATAGTACAAGGGTTTCCAAGGAGTAAGTCACTGTTATATCATGAGTAAATAGCTAATATACCTACAATTCTCAATACAGCAAATTAAAACCAACTCTCAGTAAATTATAATGGAGAATTCACATAGGCATGAGCATTGACAAGGTGAAGAATACCCAGTGTTATCATTTGCCATTGTGGGCATTCTTCACCTCAGTAAAATTTCTATGAACTTACTTTTAGTCTGGCAAGTTCCTGTTGGTACTCCCTAAGTATGGCATCCTTGGGATCTTCGTTAACCTTGGGTTTGTTCTTGATATTCTTGGCACGGTTAGCATAGCGGAGTGTTGTTATGGTTTCATCATAGTTGTAACTTGCTGGCCCTATGTTTGCAACCATGATTGTCTTGGAGTTGCCACCTAAAGAATCTGAAAAATGTATACAAAATATGAACCAATCGCACTCTTAGTTCTACATTTACATATTGAAATGAAGTAGGTTAACTGGCCTCCTTCCTCCCACCCAATGCCACTCTCACTCATATACCTCTCAACCCCATCCCTCCACCTCATTCTAGGTCTGCCCCTTCCCTTTTGTCCATGTAAATGTTATGGTTTAATAAAATGACAATATACAAGGTAAGAATTTTTAGACATACCCTAGTAAAAGCCTAAACATACAAGAGCATCATAAATATAAGCATCCATTATATCATTAGATACTGACCTTGCAAAAGTCGGGTGAGCTTTGAATCTCTGTAAGGTATATGAGTGCTCTTGCCATCCACCAGTGCAGATATAACATTTCCCAGAGCAGATAAGGAGAGATTGATCTTTGTCGCTTCTTTTAATCGTTCACCCTGCAGACAAATACAATATCATGTTAGTACACATATTAAAATATAAGGTAAGTAATAAGATACGGTAAGTGAAGTTATCTATGATCTCAATGTTTTCACCAAATATATGCAAAAGTAAGAATGCAATATTTTGGAAGAATTATTCATCCAAGTAGACATTCAACCCGAGTATTAGTCAAAAACTCTTAATAATATAAACCAGCAATACGTTCACCTATAAGGTGATAGGCAAAAAGCAAACCTATAATTCTCAGTATATCTTAATCTCCATTTGATGTTTCCTGGATATGAAGAAATAACTCACCGATGTGCCTGTTTTGGACTGCCTCTCAGAGCCAGCCAGGTCAACCAGATTAAGCTTGCCAACTCTTATGTGATTGCGACCCTTCTCATCCATGTCACTACATTCAATGGTTATGATGAATATGGCATGAGACCGAGAGCTGTGTAAATTCATGTTGGTTGCCCTGCAAATAAATCAATCAATCAATGAAATTCAAAAATTATGTTCTCGTGCAGAAAAGTAGATATTGCCTATGATGTTATACATGTTTTCTGAGCTCTGATGCCTCCCTCCCTCCAAGGTAGTGGCAAAGGCAGAAGTCTCCTGTTCCCTCTCTTCCAGTATTCCCTCTCCCTCATCTACTCATCAATTATCTACAACCTCTGCACCTCCCCTTCACTCCTACCAGGAACAATGTCATCCACTATATTATTAATGTTATAAGATCATTATCCTTCCTCATCTTTATAAAATTATTAAGAATTAAGCATCATCGAGCATTAACTTTAATTAAAAAGGAAAGTTACAGAACTCACCCTTGTCTTAACTAAACCATAAGAAACTCACCCAACAGCTCTGTTCTGGTTGCCAACTGTCATCACATGCTGGATTTCATTGACGCTCTTACAAACAAACTGTTGCAAGTCCTTCACATACACTCCAGTATCTGGCCTCTCTTTCAGCTCCAGTCGTTTTTGCTGATCCTTTGCAAGCAAGTCTCTGGAAAAATGTCAAAATCCTCAGACTGATATATGACAACCACTGGCACTAGCATCATGCACCCTTTTGGTCTAGGGGTTTCCAAATTTTTATAAATAAATTGTGGTGTTACCAAGAGTAAATTTTGATATAATAAGTTGCAGGATAGGAAAAGGAATAAGAAACACCAACCTGATTTCCTCCTGGTATATTTCAAGGTATGAGGCTCGTATGAGGTACTGCTGGTTGTTGCTGCGTGCAATATGGCTGAAGACGTGCTCAAATGAGTTTGGAATAACCCCACGCTGCTCTGGGTCTTCCCTGATACCTGTAGTATAAGGTAAGGAAGTAAAAATGGGTTTACTGCAGCCATTTGGCTATAACAGACACAGTATTAGTAAAATAATTCTAATCTTAAACCCTTACTAAGTGTGGCCGAATCACTGAGAGTTTATAGTGTTTTTATTTACCACCTACCTACTTTCAGTGTCGTGATACAAGTGTCAGTAACATCATGTAACTCTATGGACACATCCACCCACATTTCACTACATTATTACAAACCAACAACCCTATTTCACTATAATTTTTAATAATATGCAAGACAATCTAAGGCCCAGAAAGCAGGACAGTCAGCTTGTATCTATTAACAGTGATATCTCTGTCTGTGGTAATATGCACAAAATTATATTACAAAAATTTCCTGACATTAGTACTGTAAATTCGTCACAACTAAGTAAAATAACAATACCATAAATTCACTCACCTTCCATTGTGTAGGTTTTACCTGTGCCTGTTTGACCATAGGCAAAAATAGTACCATTGAAGCCATTGAGAACCGAGTCAATAAGTGGCCGGAAGGTTTCATCATAGAGTTCCTGTTGTTTGGAGCTGATACGAAAAGGATACAAAATACTTAGTATTCTATAAAAATACAAAGTTATGCAAATGCATTAAATCAATTTCCTTCCAAGGAATCTATAAAAATGTAAAATAGTTTGTGTTTCTCCTGTTCCAAGGTAGAAGTTTGTTAATTGAAATTATAACATCCAAACCCATTGTCATAAACCAACTTACTTCCAGTCATAAACCGCATCAAATGTGAACGTCTTTGGAGGGTCAGTAACAGCCGACTTGATACTGCGAAGTTCCACCACTCCACGATCCACATCCATTTCCACCACTCTACAAAATTATCTTTGTAATACTAAATGTCATCACACTAACAAGCAAAAATTATTAAAGACTTTAACTTTGGTATGAAAATTAACACTATCCATCATATTACCCATTGTATTTCAAGTTGTATCCTTATTTCCATACCTACATTAAGTTCAATCTAAGTTTAATACAAAACTGTACACATTTAAAGATTATGGTGAAGAAATTATATGATAAACAAATGTGGCATCCTTGCCTACTTTCACTGATGCATTACTATATATCATAAATGAAAAATAAAATATATATAAAACTTGTGAACCTTTTGTGGCCATTGGCAGTCTCCTGTTCATCCATTGGGCGACATCGGACCACCACCTTGACCGCCTCGGCCGTGCTTGCACTCGCCTTCATCTTGGCCTCTGCTCCTTGTACCATCCCTCACACCTGCAAGTAAAGTAAACGTCAAGTAACTTATTTTCAGTTAGCATACGGTATATCCCATTTTATTTAGGGATCATCATTCTTTTCAGCTTTATCCCACTTTTATCAATATGGAGCCAATATTTTTAATGGGCATTCTTCAGCATCCTATTGGTAAAACTGTACAATTGGACAACGCACACTTTTTGGTACCTAACCCGAATGATTGGTTAGACTCTACTCGTTACTTGGTGTTAGATATTCGGTAAATATTGAAAGAATTACCCTTATTGCGTAAGGTTTTTCTACCTTCATTACGGTACCCACTCATTTAGACCATTCTAAGACTATTTTCTTCTATGGCATTTACTCCGCAAATATACCATTTCCACGATATTCACGATATTTTGAAATTAAATTACCAGATCTTACCTAACCTAACTATAAGAGGTAACTACTGTTATGCAGCATTTGCAGAAGAAATGGTATATAGAAAAGTTGTTTGTAATAGTGAAATATAAACACTGGTAATAGTAAAATTTTCGAAATTGAGTTGTGGCAACTTGTAAAAATATTCTGAATATAAGTGGGTAATGAAGGTAAAAAAAACGGTAAAAATTTACAATAGCGCCTCCAAGGTTTTTTTTTTTTTTTTTTTTGGCGAAATGTTTTACAGCCACTCTAACCAACCTGACCTGACCTAACCTAACCTAGACCTAACCCTAACAACCTTCGGTCCTAACCCTGACAACTTTCGGTCCTAACCTTAACAACCTTCGGTCCTAACCCTAACAACCTTCGGTCCTAACCCTAACATGAAATTTTATATTGTGACGAAACTAAATACGAGCACCAACTTAAACCTTCATGATGGTATTGTATATATAATTAACTATTATGTTTGCATATTGACATTCAAATGTATTTGGAGGCGTGCTTATAAACTTATACCTATTTATTATACAAAAAACATTCGTGTTGACATCTAACATTAAATAAACCTTGGAGTAGTTAGTGACAGACTGATATGTTGACTTTGTGAAATTGTAAATATATACATGTTGGCTGTGGTTTACTAACTTTATAAATGAATGTTTGCTCAACTTTGCTGTGGTTTCGTTAGTAATATTAAATAATTCCCCCGAGGGATATTGATGACTTCCTTCCACCCACCTTGAGCCCCAATGACTCACCACCAACACCAACTCATATCTTATTTACACCTTATTTACCTTTATAATAGCTGTTCCCTTATCAATATAACACACTACACACCACACACTACCTTATTAATTCATGAAAATGGCATGATAAAGGTGTGGGGCTACGTAGCTGCCGTTCTTTTCATGGTAAATACTAATAGTTGCCTCCTCCCTGCTGTGGCCGGACTGGAATGTTTTGTTTTCGATCCATCAGTGTTGCCACAACTTCATAATAACAATTCCCCAAAAGAACGCTGAAAATTCACTATAAATTGGACCAAAATTCCCTACTAGATTTTCCTTACATTTATTAGGCCCACGTCACGATCGAGGGTATATATACCGGTTTAAATAAAAGTGTTTTCGTGTCTTCCAGTATGTTTAATCTTTTAATTCTCCATTCCTATCATCTTGTATGACGTTGAGCTTCTCCAAGAGGATCTCGGCAAAGTCTATGACTGGGCAAAGGAAAATAACATGACATTCAATGGTGACAAGTTCCAGCTACTCAGAAGTGGTACCAATCATGAGATCCTCAACAACACTTATTTGGTCACAAGTGATAACCAGACAATTGATACAAACCCTCACGCAAAATGCCTTGAGGTCTACCTAAGTGATGATGATACTTTCAAGCACCACATAGAGCAAACCATCAAGAAGGCCAGAAGAATTGCTGGGTGGATCTATAGAACCTTCTACTCCCGGGAGAAGGATTGCATGCTGACTCTGTGGAGGGCACTTGTACAACCTGTCCTGGACTATTGCAGTCAGCTCTGGTCCCCACGCATGGCTATGGATATACAAGCCTTCGAGTCCGTACAGAGAGCATACACCAAGTAAGTAAAGGCCATCAAAGAACTCTCCTATTGGGAAAGACTAAAAAGACTGGGATTGTATTCTCAGCAACGACGGAGAGAGAGAGATACATCATCACCTACACATGGAAGGCACTTGAAAAACTGGTACCCAACCCTTCTAACATAAATGAAGTGGTACCACAATTCAACCAGAGGACTGGCCGTAAGTGTGTTAGAAAATACCACCATCACAAGCACCAGCGAGGATCAAGACTCTCCTTTCATCCAGTCTGCCTTACAAGGGCCCAAGAATCTTCAACTGCCTACCAAGAAGAATTCGGGCCCTCACTGGCTGCTCAGTGGACTCCTTCAAAACCCAACTGGATAGCTTACTGAGGACAGTACCTGATGAACCACCAGTGCCTGGATATACATCACTCTGCAGAGCAGTTACAAATTCATTACCGGACCAGGTGGACCTGCAACAAGTCTCTACAAGGTGCTTGCCCTCCACAACAACCCTCGCCTACCTTGCTACTGAGTCAAGGGATTCCTAGTGTGAAAACCAACCTTTGTAGCTATACCAATAAATTGTTACCGTGTTTATGATGAAGTTTGCTCAGGTTGGCTTTGTCAATAGCGCTTGAGGTGTAGATGCTGTAACACATTTCAATCAATGTTAACGGTTGACAAAATTATAAAATACACTTTTTATCAGTTAACAAATCTCCTGATTCTCCTCGTGTGTTTTGTCAGTAGAACATTATATTGATACACTATGAACAATATTTACTCGAATTCCAAAATGATTCCCCATAGTATCTAGGCTCACCAGATTTCCCCTCAAATGGGAATTTCCCTAGGTTTGTCCCCAAATGTGTTAAAAATTCTCAATTTGGGAATAATTCACCAAAGGTGGAAACACTGGTGGTGGCAGACGACGCCAAGGGCTGCCAACACTCACATTCTCAAATTCACTAGTTTTATTAATACTAGACTCTTAAATCGCACCTTATTGAATTAAACCCATCTATGGATACATAAACATCCCTATCTCCTATTGTATACATGATTAGTCAAGGAATATTTGCTAAAATTATATATATATATTGAGAGTATTATGTTGGTACTCAGCCCAGCCCCGACAAGAGTGGTTCTTTTTCGTCAACAAAGTAAATAAATCAATCAATAGAGTGAATATTTTCTTGGAAATCTTATATCTTCATAATAGCAACAGAACTTGCAAATATTTACGATAGACGTGTATTCATATTCACAACATATAAATAATAGGATTTATTACCTGGTAGGACGTCAAACTAGAGGGTGACAGTAGGGTCCGTATACAAGAACCTCTGTGGTCCATACGATGGCGTGGTACCGGTACGACGGCTCTATTGTTTTTATATGGAGCCATCGTACCAGTACCACACTATCATATGCACCATGAATGTTCTTGAATACGGCTCTAGAAAGTGCGCAAATTGAGCATGTAACGCGAGATATTAGCAAGGAACTGTGAATGCCTAGGATAAGAATGAAGTAACCATTGCCAATTAGTGTTATAATTTCGCTCATTTGTAATACTGCCGTGATCAGCAGGCATCGAACTCGTGCATGTGTACCCAACCAACACTCTCAGAATAGTAAAAAGTTGTGAGTTTATCCAAAAGTGCATCAAAACACACCAGTCATATAATTATGTTACAAATACTTTAGATAGTGAGTGCGTGATGATATAATCTTACACAATGATAAACAAGTTCTTCCACAATAGGTTATACATTCCTTACCCTTAAGTTACTATACTGAATAATAGCAATAATACTCATTAATGTTAAAATTTCCTTCACCACCCCTGAAACACGTACTGTAGGCCTACATGAGAGAGAGAGAGAGAGAGAGAGAGAGAGAGAGAGGAGGGGTCGAGTGGGCTGGAGAAAGGGAGAGTGAATGGGAACTTCCCTAACCATCAACATCACCACTACCACCACCACGGTCACACCACCAATAATTTTCCTGATCCTTGACCACCACCACCACCACCAAACACCTTCACCTGACCTTTCTCATATCTCCTCCATATAGCTCTCCTCTCCCCCATCTTCTGGCATTTCCCCCTTTCCCTATGTGCGTGTGTGTGTCTGTGTGTGTGTATCGATGATGAAGTCGAGAGAGGACTCTCAGTGAACTCCCTCTCATCTTGACAGATCTCTCATACATTTGTTTCTGTTCTAGCCACAGTACATGAGACAGGTTAATGCAGTTGCATATATAACCTAAATGGAAGGGGCGTGTCTGATTGCTTCAAGAGTCATAGGGTGGAAGTATTAAACTTTATCTTCATCGAAATTAGTTGCTCAGTTGCAATTATTTTGTAATGCGAAGATAGCGACGAAGATTGTTTTCATCGAAGAGAAAGTTTTTGAGTGACAGGTGCCACTAGACAGTCCTTGAACGAGTAACAGATAAGGGTTTGTAGGGCCTTTTGGATGAAGGTGTCCAGCTGCTGATCCCATTCTGTTTTTTGCCAGCCTTGCCCTTGGGAGGATAAGTTGGCCCACTTTTTTGGGACAAAGACCCGAGGACAGTCAATGTGGCATTGACCACCGAGTAGGCAAAATTATGGCTTTACCACACTACCCTAGCTTTCACTTTTGTCTGGAAATTAAGTAAGGGGAGGTTATAGGGTCTTGGTGTAAAAATCAATATTGGATTGCCGTACTTTCGTTTTCTGATAATAAGTTTTAAAAAAAAAATCGATGAAAATGTGTTTATATTTATATTCTGGTTTATAATGGAATATCATGGCTCTATATGGAGGCTTTCTACCCATATCCCTCACCTTGTCGCCCCCTCAACATGACACACCATACAGCCATAGGGTCGTTCAAACTCCTTCGAGGAAAAGACTTTTCGTCGCTCACTTCGTATTGCAAAATAATACGAACTGAGCAATGAAAAGCCTTCCCCTCGAAGAAGAAGTTTGATTATGCGACCCATTGTATTTTTGAAGACGGTTAAGTAGTGTGAATAACAATTACCAAAGCCTTTATGTCTTCTCTAAACCATGAAAGCTAGGAGACAACAATTGCTTTAATAAGTAGGTGTGGATGAAGGTCGTGAAATGTCAGCAAAGAGGAAAAAACGAATAACTATTAGAGTGTTGTTGAAGATGGTGAAACGTGCCACTGCTCATGTAAGAATCTATACTACACTCTTGACTCCTTCTTATGCGACAAATAAGAACGAGAAATTGTTTACTCTTACATGTAGAATCGAAGGAATAAACGAGGGGAAGGATTGGGAAAGACATTTGCCTTTACACTTTCCTCCTCCATTTCTAAGAACATTTAAAAAAAGTGTTGTAAAGTTTGCAGTTACCTAAACCCGGCCGTGACTTCTTTTAGACCCATAAAACTATATAAAACAGTTAACCATCTCTTGTGTTCCCTCGCTTACACAGGTCACAAGGCTAATGTATCTTCTTTTCACACAGTGCTTGCAAATTATAACACACTGGTCTATGACCCTTACGCTATTACGACATTCCCTATTTGGCCTCTTGTGAAACGTCTAGTTAACGCACTCACAGCAGCAGACTCAACTTACGCTCTTGCATCACCATTGTTTACCTTCTTACATCAGCCCAGGTATACATACACATTCTTACACGAGTCTTTAATCATGTACCGAGGGCCTAGCTGATTAGGCCCCACGAAGGGAAATATATCTGCAAGTGTAATAAATTAATGTTAAATATGTCAGAGTTTAGCTCGACCTTGTAAAATGTCAGAGTACCTTTCTGTTGTTGATGGTGATGGGGTCAAGACAATGTGTGTATGTGTGTGTGTGATGGGTGTGGCTGGTGCCTCTGTGTCCCACCCACTATCTCTATCTCTTTCTCTCTCTCTCTCTCTCTCTCTCTCTCTCTCTCCATCTCTGACCCACTGACCCATCTCCCCTCCTCCCTTCCTCTATCATTCACTTGGTCACACATGTACTGTATGCACACCATATTATTTACTCTAGACCTACATACGAAAAAAAAAAAATCGATCATGATAAATCCCTCCACCATACGCACACCATATTATTTACTGTAGGCCTACATACCATAAAAATAAAAAAATAAATCGATCATGATAAATCCCTGGGAGTAAACAATCTACTTGTCACTATCTATCGTCTTAGAATGGGTCGTATGTATGCAAGAACATCCATGGTGTTGACGATACTGTGGTACCGGTACGATGGCTCTGTATTGTTGGTTCTATGGAGTCATTGTACCTGTATCACGCCATCGTATGCACCACGAATGTTCTTGAATGTGGCCCAAAGTTTCATACGAGAATTGCACCGAGTTTTTTTTTTTTTTTCATACACAGGGTAACGTAAATAATTTGCCAACCGAGGTAATTTTAGATCATTTTAGGTAATTTCAATGTAACAGTGGTTCCAATACTTTTTTTTTTTTTGCCGACTGTAAAATATTTATATAGTGTCAAAATGAGTAATGCACTCACCAACTTTCGCCTCTTGCTCTATTCAACCTTTCCTTGTTCCTTCATACTTTATGGAAGGGGAGGGAATGGGGGGGGGGGGGGTAGTGTTGGTAAAGCTGGAGCCACTGATTCCTCCAAACTATTCCATGCAACAGGCCACCAATATCTTCGTTAAGGGGGTGTGGGAGAAGGGGACAGGCTTGAGGGGTGCGGGAATAGCTGGACAGGCTTTGGGGGCGGTAGAAAGCCTGTCCCATATTCCCGCACCCTCCTAACACCCCCACCTAACCTATCCCCCTATTCCCGCACCCTCCTGATCACCCCCAAAAAAAACTAACCCCCAAGCCTGTCCCCTATTCCCGCACCCCCTTAAGCTGCTGGTCCTGTTTCCTGGCATATTTTGTAGGAGTTGATGGGCTTCAGTGTGTACCAAAAGCATACTATCTCCTTACTCATTTTATTTCACACTGCTTTTTCTTTTCTGAGCCTGAGAAGCGACGCATTCTATAAGATGCTCTGAGTCCATGGCTAAATGAGCTGGAACTAATAATATTGATACGTGTGGGAAATAAAAGTTACCAGACAGAAAGTTGTGTTACACGCAGACAAAATGAGATGGCACTAGACTTGGAACCTCAACAATATTTCACTTTAGCCAAATGTAAGAGTATACAGTATAACTTACGTGGGTATATTGTACAGTTTTGATGATTATGGAACAACTGAATCCTCCAAACTATTCCAAACAACAGGCCATCATTATTATCATTAATCTGGTCTTGTTTCCTGGCATACTTTGGAGGAATCAAGACTCTCTATTGCACCAAATATATATACCATCCTATTTTAAAGGGTAGAACAGGCCCCTTCTTGGTAAAGGTTTACTGATTCAACCAAACTATGCCAGAAAACAAATCACCTCTATGTTAATATTAAGGGATCGGTTTCCTGATACACTTTTGAGGATTTTATAGGCTTCATGTACTCATTTAATTACATTAGTTTCCTTCCAAGTGTTGATGGATATTACTGAAGTGTGTGGCACAAATATTGACACAGTAATTATTACCATGACCCTATAAAGGTTATCCAATTGGTCACTGACATTTAGGTGGATACATTTGTCTGGTCATTCATTATTTGGGACAGTATATAGGCTACACACAAAATATACAAACATATGCATTACTTAAAGGAGAGATTATTTTGTTGTTGGTGAATTGGAAGGTGTGTGATTCCTCCAAGGTATCCCATAAAACAACAGGTCCTCTATCAGTACCATTGAGGTAGTCTGTTTCCTGGTATAGTTAGGAGGAATCAGTAGGGCCTTCCAATTTACCAGCAAGGAATCTCCCCATATTAAGGTGGTAATTCTTTTTCGGTACATTGGAGTGCCTTGATTCCTCCAAAGTATTGCTAAGAAACGGGACCAGAAGAGCGAAAATAATGGTGTTTTGTTGCTTAGAATAGTTTGGAGGATTCAGTTGCTCCAGATTTACCACAGTGCATATAAACGTCATCTACGATATTAAATTTCCATAACTGTAATTAAGGGGAAATTCTCTTGTTGGAAAATAAATCGAAAGGCTACTGATTCCTCCAAACTATACCACACAACAAACGACCTTAATGTTACTGATAGGGGATCTGTTTGGTGGCATAGTTTGGAGGAATCAGGAGACCTTCCAATTCACCAACAAAAGAATTTCTCCTAAATATCTCTGAACCAACAACTGAGTAATAAATTAGAATGCATAGATGACAGAACTCAGCTTAATAAATTAGAGTGTATAATATAGATGACAGGACCCAGCAGGAATCATGTTATTGTCGTGGGTTATAAAAGATATTAATGTTGACCATGTATCTTTTTTTTTTCATGACCAGTATAATATGCAGTTCCATTATTTTTGTTCTTCTTTAATTAACTTGTACACATTTATAACACATTGGAGCACCTTGATTCCTCCATTAAATGCCAGGAATCAGCAGCACCAGATGAGAACAAATATAATGGTGTTTTTAGAGGAATCATTTGTTCCAGATTTACCTTTAATAACATATTATTACTTCTATACTCTTGCCCCCCATCCTCTCTTCCCTTCCCTTCCCTTCACCTTAATAATTCCCCCCTTCCTCCCTCCATCTTCCCATCTCTACCTACCCCCTTGATACCTTACCCACCCACCCCTTCCCTTCCCTTCACCTCATTATTTCACCCTAAGTTACTCTCTCCATCTCATTGATAGCTTACTTATACCTTGCCTACCCACCCCACCCTTCTCTTCCCTTCACCTCATTATTCCACCCTTCCTCTCTCCATCTTTACCCCATTGATACCTTACCTATACCTTGCCCACCCTTCCCTTCCCTTCACCTCATTATTCCACCCTTCCTCCCTCCATCTTCCCATCTCTACACACGCCCTTCCTCCCAGGTGGATGGGGGTGGTGGTACTCGGCCATGGTGGTACTATCAGGCCCCCTTCACCAGCACAGGTATATATATAAAGGAAAGGGCGAGGTATGAGCAACAGTCTCTCTCTTCTTCCGTTACACACCACATCTCTGCATCACTCGCCGCAGATATGAAGGTGAGTTCAACCAACAACAATTAATCAATGTTTATAGTTATTTCATGACTCTGTGGTTTACGCTATTTTATTTACGTGTGATTTATGCTATTCTATGTGAGGTTTACGCTATATTATATGGTGTGGTTTACGTTATATTATTAATTTGTGTAGTTTTAGCTATATATTAATACTGTACGTGTGATTTACGATATATTATTTATATGTGGTTAACGCTATGTTATGTGAGGTTTACTATATAATTATCATTACGTCTTAGTGGGTCCTGGTTTACGCTATATTATTAAATGGTTTACGCAATATTTAAGCTATAATATATTTTAACACGAAGGGGAATTGTAGCATCGACTTATATTTTTTATCATTATTTTTTTTTTCTTAAGATTTTAGACATGAAAGTTAAGACAGGGAAGTTAGGATACTAAAGTTAGGACATAAAACTTAAGACATGAAAATTAAGACAGAAGTTAGGACACGAAAGTTAGGACATGAAAATAATTGTATGTTTTGTGAGATAAGGTGCTGTATGCAAGAATAGCCATGGTATTGATGATAGTGTGGTACAGGTACGATGGCCATGTACAGTTGGCCACACATGAAGCTGGTACGCCTCTCTACTTGTGAGATACCCACAACAGGAAGGAGTGTAAACAAAAGTTATAGTTAATTAGATTGGAAGACTTTTAAGCAAACCATTCAGAAAACAGAATATTATACAATCAAGATTAGAAAAAAAGCAAAATATTCAGTTGACAGATAATTATAATTAAGATAATATAGTCAAGATTGAAAAACGCAAACCTATTCAAGATTGGAAGAAGCAAAACGTACATTAATAATATTCAGATAACAGTACCGGTATATTGAGTCAAAATTGAAAAAAAAGCAAAAGTACAAGAGTAGGCTACAGAGAGTTAAATTTGAAAGAAGCAAAACATTAATTATTCAGATAATAATATATTGAGTCAAAATTGGAAAAAGCAAAATTACCAGTACACAGAGTCAAATTCAAAATAACAATACATAATAATAGGTAAGATTGAACGAAGCAAGTTTTATTTTATTTTTTAAGAAGTAAGTTTTTATCTATCCTCTTGCAACATTCGAAAGTACGACAGGAAAATGACCACTGCTCTATTTTTTCCCTACGTCATCCCTCTGCAACCAGCTTTAGTTACTATTATTAAGGGGATAGTATACTTTTGGTACATTGGAGTACCTTGATTCCTCCAAAGTATACCAGGAAATAAGACATATGAACGAAAATAATGGTGTCCTGTTGCTTGGAATAGTTTGGAGGATTCATTTTGCTCCAGATTTACCTACACTGTACTTCCCCCTTAACAGTCAGGAAGCTAGCAAGGTGTTACTCTCACCAATAAAGATTATATCGTTGTTTTGTCCCATGATATAAATGAACTCGTGAAACATAATGAAAGCTCCACCACGTACAGTATCGTTCATGTCCAGTTTGGTTATCCCTTTACCAAATGTTTTCAACTAAATTTACGACGCTGCTAAAATTTCGTCTTTGATATTACACTCATCAATAAAAGCACTGTCGCCTCACCCAGTGCTTCTTTAAGGACAATAAGTATAGCATATAATTAATGAACAAATTAATAATATTCATTCATCATGCATACATAATATATCAGCATCCAGGGGGGGTATAAAGTACAATGTTGTTGGATATTAATCTGGAACAACTTCCTCTAAACTATTCCACACAACATCTAGGATATCATTTATCATATTTATTCATTGGTCCTGTTTTCCCGACACACTTTGTAGGAATCAAGGCACTCCAATATACCAAACGTGTATTACCCTCTTGATTATTTTAGGAATGAAGGCACTCCAATGTATTAAACGTGTATTACCCTCTTAATTAAGTAATTTCTTTGGTGCTTCAGTTCACGAGCTTGTAAAGTAAGAATACGTCGGTACATATGTGGTTCATGACTAAGCAGAAAAGGGGATGGTACTTTTGTTGGTGGCTGTACAAGGGCTAGCCAGCCAGACCTGGTATACTTTCACTGGCAGGTTCATTGGGTGGTTGGCTGGGGTGGGTGCTTGTATGAGAGGAGTGCCGACAGTCTGTCTGTGTGTCTACTCCGTGTCCAGACAAACAAGCAAGGAACGTTAACCTCGTACGTCACTCAGAAAAAGAGGGGGGGAGGGGGCTCAGGCAAGCAAGGGGCATTACCCTCACACGTCACTCTGAAAAAAATGGGGGGAGAGGTCAGACAAGCAAGCAAGCAAGCAAGGGGAGTTTAACCTCGTCAGTCTGAATGGGGAAGAGGAAAAATAAAATCTATTATATACCAAGACGAATGAAAAAAGCTTATACAAATCCGTTGCTCCCGATTTACCACCAACACTGAACAGTTGGCAACATATGAATGGCTACAAATGTTGTTGGAACGTTAACTATATTAAACATCCACAACTATTTGTAGGAGCCAAAAATATATAATCCAAAAGGAAATGTGTTTTTACTTCTGTATTACATAGCCTACTCATAATCCCTACAAACAACTGTGAACATTAAGAGGGTAGGTCTAATTCACATTTGTTACATTGGAGTGTGTTGATTCCTCCAAAGTATGCCAGGAAACAAGACCAGATGAACAAACAAAATGGTACTTTGTTGTTTGGAATAGTTTGGAGGATTCAGTTGCTCCAGATTTACCAACACAAAATTCCCCCTTAATAAACGTTCTATCAAAAGTTGTCGCAATTTATATTTTGCCAAGGTACGGTACTTTCCCCCTTGATAAATGTATACGGAAAGTGAGAGTAAAAACAAGGGGAGAGCTATAATCATCTTCTTGGGAGAATCTGATCACACACATTCACACACGGTTTGACAACTTTCATTACAAGTTGATGGTAGCTCAAATTCGTCAGTTGATATGAGTTGTGTTGTATTGTTCCGCCTGAGTCGTTATAACAGGTGCTTGTATAGTTTCTCTCCATTTATCATCCTAAAAACATCTGCTTCAGTGCCTTTTCTTTTCTGTTTATGTGGTTTGCTGGCTATGACGCGAGAGTATTATAAATGGACAATTATTTTACTATAGCTTATTCACAACCATTCTTCGTTATGAACAGTTAGCTCTATTAGTAACGAGTACAGCGTCCGGTGAGTTTGGCGAAATGTGGCACCACTGTGTTTGTTTACATAGCGTCCTTATGGTGGATATTATAGCAGGGATGAGTTTATGTCCATTCATTTATTATTACTACGAGTATACAAACACGTGGTGTCACATTTCACCAAACCCACTAGACGCTGTGCTCGTTACTAATGGAGGCAACTATACTATGATGCACCAGAGATATGACTGAAAATAATATCTAGGCCTGTTTACTGACATACTTCGTAGGAATCAAGACACCTTAATTAACATACCCCTAGGGAGATATTATACTTTTAATCATAGGTCATTGGTGATAGTGAGGTGATGGTGATAGTGAGGTAATGGTGATAGTGAGATGAAGGTGATAGTGAGATAATGAGGAATAACAAGATATATACTTTTAATCATAGGTCATTGAGTTCATCACATGGTATAATGACCTTTCAAAACAATCTCCCCTGCTGACCTACATCTCATCATGTCCAGCCTAACATAAATCACAGTTCAAACAACAGGCTTTATAGTGTCTTTTTTTTTTCTTTTAACGGGTTGTAGTGTGATACTAGGCTAACTCTGAAGCAACTAATTCCTACAAGATTTTTCAAGAAACAGCTCGCCATTGTTTTTGTTCATCAGCTGGTTCTGTTTCCTGGCATACTTTGGAGGAATCAAGGTACTCTTATTCTGGTGTATCAAAAGTGTATTACTCCCTGTAAAGGTCTTTGTATACTCGAGATTATTTAATTCCTCTGTTACCCGCGTTCCTAATGGGGATAATATACTTATGGGACATTGGAGTGCCATGATTAAAAATATACTTAAACAAAATAACATAGAATAAATATGGTTGCCTGTTGTTTGAAATAGTTTGAAAAAATGAGTTGCTTCAGATTTACCAACAAGTACTACCCAACCTCTAACAATGGCGGTATATTTACTCCTCGCTTCCTTTCCCACCGCTACACCACCTCCCTCCCACCTTGGCCTCTCTCTTCCCTTCTCTTCCTTTCCTTTCTCTCTCACCTCCTACCCACCACTGCCCCTCCCTTCTCTTCACTTCTCTCCCTCTCACTTCCCACTCACCACTGCCCATCCCTTCCCTACCTTTCCTTTCTCTCTCATCTCCTACCCACAACGGCCTCCCCTCCTTCCCTACTTTTCCCTCTCACCTCTACCTCTTATGAATTCACCCACCGCGCCCTCTCCCATCCCTACCTTTCTCTCTTACCTCCTGTTTCACAACCACCTTCCTTCACCTCACCTTTCTCTCTTCCCAGGTGTACAGTAGGTCAGGTCACTCACTCACTCGCTCAGGTCACGATTATACAGTCATGACGCCGAACCAATTATATTATTTGTATAGCCAACCCCAAATTACTTTCGCTTCTGCCCTAAAAGGTATTTCTCGAACAGGTTATATTATGATGTTGGTTACATGGTTTCCGTGTTCTGTTGGTTGCACGCCTACTATATATATTTTTTCGACATGATAAAGGTGTAAAAATTGGTTGAACATCTAGTTCTCTCTTTCAAGCTTAATAATTTTTGTTCTACATTTAGCTCTCTCTCGAGTCTTAACATATATTTTTTTCTACATGATTTCCGTGTACGTAGTCAAGTCAGTTGCACATCTCCCTCTCTCGAGCCCAGAGTAAAAAAAATGTTCTTTGCCTTTTTACCTTTGCCGCCCCAACCTCGCCTATACCAGACCACCCTTCACTTTCAGTAGAAGGTCACACACACAACACGCCAGCCACTCGTACGCTCACATCTCATCACTTTTACTTGTTCGGTTGCATTACCATTCTCACCCAACGTCCGCATCGTGTTGGTTAAGTTAGTTTGATAAATATATTGCTTCGATCTAACCAACACAATTTCAGAGGCTTATAAAAGGTAGTATTATTAAACTACTACTTCGATGGAAAGTTCTCTTCGTCTCTCAGGTCTTATTATTTTGCAAATTTGGAATACGACGAGCCTGTTCTTGAAAGAAACCTCAGAATACGATACTTATATATAAGTCACTCACAGATATAGTATATACTAAGCTTTTCCTGTAGCATGTCATAGTACTCGTCCAAGCACTCGTATACAAGACATAATTAGGGTTTTTTTTATTTATGGATTAACTGACAAAATATTGACCATTTGGACGTCAAAGATACTTCCCTCCAACAAAATTCGACGCCAGAGATAAATTAAATAATTGTTAGTCACACGTACAGTTTGCATCACCATCATCATCCACATATTACAATCGAGGCTTCTGTAGTTATCTATATTTCTTAACTCTGCCGTTAGGCTACACTTGCACCCTCGTATTCCCGTTACTCAAAAGCGGGTCCACGAATTAACCACCAAGGTCATTCCCACGCGTGAAGACAGTGAATCCGTCGGCGTGTAATGTGTTGTTGTGAGGAGGTTGTTGCCCCCTCCCTCCCTCTCTCTCTCTCTCTCTCCCATCAGCTGGCGTAACCCTAAAATAACTCTTCCACTGTCAATGGCTGTGAAAGGCTGAAGTGAAAGTAGTCACTCCCTCAAAGTGGAAGGTGGGATGAGAGTTACTAAATATACTGTATTCCCTCATGGTCCTATGACTGAGAGTTTATAATAGTGTGCCATCTCCAGACAACATACGAATCATCTCGAAATAAGGGGCTTGCTCTGGTGCATAAAAGTCCATTCCCCCCAGTTAGCCACAATATGACTGAATTCTCGGTTGTTCGAAAGACAAAACACAGTTCATCATTCATTCTTTATTGTTAAGTCGTTCCAAAAACGTGTTTCAGTTATATTACGGCTGACTGAGGGAACGAATATTATTTTGTCCACTATAGTACCATCTGAACTCCAACAATGAAGATATAGAAGATAAACAGTACGTCACGTGCACATTGTACATCGTCTTCCAGCATTGTAATAGACGTCTATAGATACTGAAAGATGCTCGCAGATCTTAATGTCGCCTGAGTTATAATGTTAAATTAGGGCTAAATTATTAACCTTAAAATATCTTCTTCCATTAATGACGTTGGCGATCTTAAACTTTCTTACTTGTATAACTATGATTATTTTGGTTAGTGTCTGAAATATAAAAAAAAATCCTCCTTGATGTTGAAATATAAGAGACGCCATATCAGATGCAAACATTGGTAAAATAAACTTTCTTCCTCTTGTCATCAATATAAATAACCTGAACATCCAATTAATTAATATTTCGGATGTCTGTTATAATTTCATCCATGAACATTATTGAATATTCATGGCAACAGGACACCTCCTTGCCTCAAGCCGACATAGTTATAAAAAACTCACTCTATTCCCATATACAAAACAGTACTCAGTGAAGTCTGTAGGCTATTTATTGTTTTTAATAACTTGCAGTCTATTCCACAATAAACGCATCCAACCTTTTATTTCTTTTCTTCACAAACTATCTTTTCCTGACCAAACAATTAAAAAAGGTCTTTTCTGCTTAACTTCTGTCTTTCATACCGAGTTGGCGTTATTTCACAGTCATCAGGGAAGGCGATGAGGGCAATCTAAGTAATGTTGGAAAGTGGAGAGTATTATTATCAAAACCCTTATTAGTCCCTGCTGGAGCTTGTAAATTAAAGGACCCTGTGATGTAGTCAGAAAATTGGAAGTAAACTAGTCCTTCAATTACGGCCACGAAACACCAACTACAGTATATGGAAGGGGTTTATTTCGTGATGTAGTCAGGAGGAATCAAAAGCCCCTTCACAATCACAGGGCCTTTTAGACCAGCCCATGATTCTTGGCTATGGACTGAGAGGAGAAGAGTATAACCAGTCCATACATAACGTTTAGGGAGAGGACCCCATACGGTGGGAAATTAACACATGTTCAGTTATATGGGAGTCATAATTTTGGTGCATTGGAATGCCTTGATTCCTCCAAAGTGACTAGGCTATGCTGGGAAACAGGACCACATGGACAAACATAATGGTGGCATGTTGCTTGGAATAATTTGGAGGAATAACTTTCTTCAAATTTACCAACACTACTACACCTCCTTAACCCCATCACTCCCATTAATATTGTGCTGTATCCCATTCCTTAACAATCTAATATATTCTGAAGTATTGTACAATTTTGTTTTTTCTTTACAGATTGTCATCTTTTTTGGGATTGTAGCCATCGCTATGGCAGCTAAACTCGGTGGTCTTCATCCTCAAGAAGAAACAACTACTACAGAGGTATAGTACCTAATTCCCATTAAATGAACACCATATCTTGATGCTGATACAGTACAGTACTTTTATCTTAATAGTATACAACATTTTATGGTATATATAGTTATGGAGCTAAATTATACTAATGAATGTTACTAATTCAACCCAATAGCTTTGATTTTTTTTATATTTACATGTAGTCCTATGAACTTACTGTATACAAGTTACTACATAGGCCTACTTGTGACCGAACACATTGCTGCTGCAAAAGTTTTTTGTTTAAAAGTAAGACCATAGAGAAAGTGGAAATAGAAATGTTTGTTTGCAAAACCTGGCAGACTAGCCATGTTATATATAAACATGTATAGCAAATATACCTCATCTTTTCGTGTCCACCTTAGATAATAACCAAACATATTTTTTGCAGGCTCCCAAGCCATACAACTTTGGGTACGAGGTCCGTGATGATAATACCACCAATTACCACAATAGAGCTGAGGTATCTGATGCACAGGGAAGAGTGAAAGGTTCCTACAGCTATGTTCTCCCTGATGGTTTTGTTTACACTTTCACTTATGAAGACAAGAAGGATGGTGAAGGACTCAAGGTAATTAAATGTTTCATTCAACCAATCATTAAAAATTATCCTCATACAGTACTGTACATAGTGGTACAGTAACCTAAATTTATGAAACTTATAACTATAATTCTTAGGCCTCACACACACACAGTGACTAATTCTGTGTCATAAGATAATACAAGATAATTTTAACGTAGTTCAAGATATAACAAGGATGTGATAGGGAGGGGGAAACTTCTACTAATATAACACTAACAAGTTTATATTTTCTTCCACCAGCTGGTTATGCGCAAGGAGCCCTCTGGCATTGAAATCGTTACTCCAGACCCATTGAAATACAGGAGGCGGCCAGTGAAGAAGCCAGTCACATTCTAGGCATTCATCTAATCCATTTTTTCACTTCTCATTAGTCTCATAAAAACATTATTCATCTGAACACTGTTATCACAACACAATAACACAGGAATACATCCTTTTTTCTGTATGAGGATAACTTGTATATTCTCGTAAATTTTTCTCTCTTATACCAATTCATGTACCTTTTGCATATGCAATCAAATATATTCTTTACTGATATACTGACAAACACTCCCATAGAGATCACCAACAATCAATATTAAATTTGCTCTTCACACAGAATATCATACTGTACTGTATTGTATTGTAATAATAAATGTTCATATTTATTTTAAAATGTGAACTTCGACCGTGTACTATCTTAAGTTATAGGCCTCGAAAAAGGACTACTTTCAGTTGTGAGTAGAATTAGTTATATCCTTGCTTGCAATACTCCACTTAGCATTACTTGTTAAAATGTTGTTTTGTATGCAATAAAATCACATATTATTGAAGTTTTGCTTCTTCCTTTGAGATAATATAGTTCATGCTATAGAAATACCACAGACACCAATCAGAAACCTCCTTCAGCTTGTAAGAGAAGGAAAAGCTTAGTCAACTAGGGGGTCAAAAACCTGAGGTTACACACCACCCAGGGCCAGTAACTGATTCCTCCAGACTGTTCCAGGTCACCATTATATTCATTAATCTGGCCCTGTTTCCTGGCATCCTTTGGAGGAATGAAGACATTCCAATGTTCAAAAAGTGTACTACCCCTCTATAGTCCTCTTCCTAGAGTGTCCTGCATCCATCCATGTCTAACTCTACATAACCATCCACTGTTCATATAAAGCTTACCTGGGAGACAGAACTGGAAAGGATCTTCTTCAGGGCTTGGTAAGCAGGCTGAAGAAAAACTGCTCTCTGTTTCCTCAGCAATACCCCTGACATACCTGATAACACATCAGTGACATTTTATTATAGCCACATGTTAAAAATGTATTCAATATTCATCTGGAACATAAATATAATAGAAAGGAGTGAAATATAAAAATAAAAGGTACAAATAATACACCCTGTCAAATGCTTTCACCAGATTTTGTTCCACCATAATTCAATATACAGCAAACACAACAAACCAACAAACTATAAAGATGTTCATTATTAAGACACTGTACAAATAAGTTTGGTTTTAGAGTCTGGTCAGTACAGAGACAAGAATGTTAAGGGAAAGTTCTCTTGTTCGTGAATTGGGAGCATCTGATTCCTCCAAAGTATTCCAAGCAACAGACCTCCATCAATTTTTATCAAGTCCTGTTTTCTGGCATAATTTGGAGGAATCAGCACTCTAATGAACCAAAAGTATAATACCCCATTAAACTGATATATACAGTAGAAAGGTCAACTCAGCCTCTCCAAACTGAAAATGTGTGCAGATAAGATTAACTTTCCTAACAGAACTCCACATCCCACCTGTTACAAAATATAGTATCTATTCTTTCTCAAGTGAATAAATAACAGTACAATTCTCCACTTCAATTTCTCTTAGTACTAGTATATGTTTACTGCAATTTGTTTGGATTATGATAGTCAAACTGTACATTCCTTATTATTATAATTATCTAAACTTAGCTGGCAAGCATACCCATTAACCAGTATAAAGTTCCAGCTGAGAACTTAAAACTAATATCAGGTACAGTACTCAAGGTCATGTTCACTTAAGGAATACTTTGGCAAAAAAACTAGCATAGAAACTCTGGCTTAACACAGTCATTGGCTGATGCTATGGCCCATTTAACAATTGGGGGGAAGACTCTTTGTAACTGGGATTACTCCACACAATCAATATTAACAGTATCTTTAAAAAACTGTCAAACACCAAATACTAAGATTAATCTAAAATGATCACCTACTCCACTGAAGATATAATCAGTCATTATTCATGGAATAATGAGCTGAATGTGTGGTGAATCCTCACTCCAAGTTATTAAACAGACCAAGATATTTACACCACAGACCACTGTTGAGAAACACCGATGGCTTAACAGTCATGCCATGAGCTATCACAAAGATATCTCTCATAATATGTTCATCGTTACAAAACTCCAAAAGCAATAACAGTCACACATATCAATCAGTGAAAAATTCATACTGATTGAAAAGAACTAAGTTTAATTATTACACACCTTAACTACCACTTTTGAGGGCAATGATTTATCTGAAGATTCACATGAACTTTCTTGTAGCTTCATATCACCATCTCTTGTACAGATGTCTGCAAAAGTTTCAATACATAATGGGTGACTTAGGTACACATCTAAAGAGAAAGCCACTTTTCATGTGGTGGGCCATATATCACAGCTTTCCTGAGTTACTATACATGTATTTACATTATTGCCCTCATCAAGCTGCTTTCTGTGACCTGAAGGCAAGAAATGTAGTTTTTCACACCTCAAACAAAACATTTTGTCAACAAATATCAACCTCTCCAATACTATTATTGTTAGCTATATTTTACCTTATTTACAATCTTACTGTACATCTATTGAGGTAACTTATCAAGGCACTTAAACTATTTTCAACTTTTTTTTTGGTAAATATGATTCAAGTATTATTTGTTACCATATATAAATTGAAAACAGCTTTTTAAACAAACATACAAAACTAAACTATTTGGCCTCATCATTACCTGATTTCCATTTCAAGAAATTTCAACCACTGTCCCTCCCTCCAGATTAATTTTCTATTAAGTTAATAAAAGGTAAAAATCATGACCTGCTACTACCTTCCAATAACAGATCATTTGCAAAAGACTTGGAATGTGTAATAGTCCCTTCCTACCTTAAGTCACTGTGTACAAGATACAAGGCCACTGTTTAATTAACACCCATTAAGTTACTTCAGATAAACAAGTTAAATATTGGATACTGTACAACCACTGTACAGCCGGCATTATGCAATTGTTGGGTTGAGATTTCTAAGATAATATTTACCTGTTGTACTACAACACTTCACAACAAAATAAAAATATTATCATGCTCAGTTTGAAACAGAAAAATACTACCCCAAGTCTTCATTACATGTATAATGTGTAATGCATATTCAACTAAATTAAACAGCACCTAAAAATGATGAATCAAGTTTACAAAAGTCAAAATATATTTCAAAGCAATTGAACAATACTACAGTAACACTTTGTGAGCTTGTAAGGAAATGTGAATGCAAATGGGATAATCCCTGGTCCAAGAGACTAAAACTAAACTTCTTTTTACTATGGTTAATGATGACAATTTTATTCCTTACATGGAAAAACCTCTGGAACAGAGATAAAATTATAATAATTATCTGTCCAAGAAATGAATAATATACCATGCTGTGTACAAGAAAATCTCATATTTTTGTTGGCCAGTGTTAAGAAAATTGCTCATACATCACTGTGTAATGTCCTGTACTGTATAATGGAAGCAGAATTTTTTTTTAATTATTTTATTATTATTATTATTAAAATCTTCCTTTCAGCTGCAGCCATACCATATCCTACTATACTTATAGAATATTATTTACAGTATTTACCATGTTTCTTTCACGATCATTTCAGTATCTTCAAGCTGTTCCTTCACTGTCATTTGGTTGTATGCCCTACAAGAAAGATAATTAGTTACCCGTACTTTAACAAATTTTTAAAATCTCTTACATCCTACAGTCCTATATATAAAGTGACAATAGGCTGGAACTACAAGAATTAAACCAAAACAACTATATGTTTTTTTTATGGTCAGAAAATGTCAAACAAACTTCTGTTCCCTTCTCAGCCAGTAAAATAATTTTCTGTACCTTACGGAAGCCCATGACTATGAAAAAATCCGATACTGGATTATCTCCTACTTCTAATTATATAACTGAGGTTCCATTCCAATTTTTAATTATTAATCAACTTGTTTAATGCCTGAGAATCATGATCTTATTCATCTATTCAAATATAGTATATGTATTGAAACTGTTCCTTTTGGGAACTATCCCTGAGGGGGTTGGCAAGGCACACGTGTCTATTTTCTCTATTCAAACACTATATACACATTAAGCATTACTTTTCCACATATCATTTTTTTTCCTCATGTGATTTTCCACCCACTCCACACATAATCAGACAAAACAGATGCTTATAAACTCACCTCTGGTACTTCATGGACAACCAAATTTACAGATGATGGATCCAATGGCTCACTAACCACACCATCCGTCGATAGTACACCCTCCATGTCACCATTTATCACCATCTGGACCTGGTTAGTTAAAATAATTATAACAACTTTTCCAATCTTAATATGTGAGGAAACACATCTTTGTTATGATTGAATGTTATACTTGCCAGTGATCTGGGGGCATTAAATTTTGGCATATAAGAGTATATGCTTTTTAAGTATTTGATATTCTGTTGGACAAACTCGAGGTATTATTTGATATAGCAAGCATTTTGTGTGTGTTTTATGAGGGTATTGTTTATGGAGTGGTGAGGTGTTGGTTGTATTTTATCCTGATACATGTTGAAGGGGGATGTGATGACATTATTGTAGTCTAGAAAGGCATTCTTTAGTTTCTAGAGACTTTATTTTCCTAAAAGTGTATGTTTGGAGTACTGTATGTTATTGGAATGATATTCAGGATGACAGAGGTTGTGTGTGAGATTAGCTAGGTTGTTGTTTAGGTTGGATTTGGGGCAGGGTTTTTGCATAGATTTGTACTGTGGCGAATTTTGGGGGGGATGAATAATGAAGCATAACATTGCATGGGTGGTTGTGACAAGGGAAAACCACCTCTTTATAAAGTAGTGCCCACTTAACTTTCAAAACTTGCTTGCTTTTTACATGGGTCACTAAATTCCAACATTCACATAACTTTCTTCTAACTTAAATAAGCTTTAGTTATTCATTTTTTGGAAAAACAAAGATAAGAAAGTTCATTGTATCAAAAATATAATTGTTGTTAATATAAATTTCAGACAACCAGTAACTTTACTGGACATTAATTATTTCTAATAAGCCCATTAATACTTGCCTGTTGATCAACAACCATGGCATTTCCATCATCATTGATGATAATTTGTTGGTTACCAGTGCCAAGGTGGTACCCAGCATTTTGTAGAGCATCCATGAGTGCTGAGATGTTGGCCTGATCCACAGAAACTGCACTGCCCTCATCCACCATCTAGGAAAAGAATATATCGGGTATATCAACTGTTGCAGTACATAATAACCATATCAAAATGAAACATGTCTATATTAACCCTGTCAATGCAAGATCTTTGGTAAGGATTTTAAGTATATGAATCTTGAAAGTTAAAGAAATGTGCATAAGAAATGTTTAGATAAAAGTAGCTTTGGAATGTTTGTGTTGTCGCCAAAGTTCCCAAGATCCTGAGGGGTCAATAATGAAACAAAAACTTGGATGGAATTCTGTAAGCAGCATAGCAAAATATTATCTCTAAATATACTACATTCCCTACACTTCAAGAGTGATAGTGTACAAAGAGTAAAGTCATACAAGAGAACCATGCAATCATGTATTGTCAAATGAGTAAGTACCTTGATCTGCTGAATATGACCATGTTCATTCATGATGTGAGTAGCTTGGGCGTGATCTGCCGTTACCACCTCATACTCCCCGAGGTTTACCTGCCGTAGGTACTGAATGCCTTCCAGTCCTTCCATCCCATCTGAAAGTCAAATATAATGAGATTTAGCTTTTCACATTTCTATCAGTTTATTCCTTGATCTGTCTAAGAAAGAAGTTTTCATAAGCCTAATCTTGTGCCTAGTTGTATCCATCAACTCTTAACATATTTAAATACCATACACCTTTATTTGAATTCATCAATGTCATTAACATCAAGAGATTCTCTCATTAGATGTGAGTAAATTACTTAATCAACAAGTAGAGAAAAGTGTTCTGGTTTAGTATGGGCAATGATATGAATGCAAGTCTAGAAAGTTACTTCTTCAATTGTGCATCCAGTGACTATTTTTAAATAGGCCGAGGTACTTTAATCAAATAACGTCGCTATTAAATATTTAGTTACCACCATACTTGAACACATTAGTAGCCCATGGAAGTATTAAGTACAGCCGCTAACAAGAGAGGTGACACCTCCTCTTTAATAACAGAATTCAAGAGAAAACAGTGCTTTTGCTGCCGAGTTTACATCTAAAATCACATAGTCACCTTTGGCCATATGTGCCTGGGACACCAAATTAACTGCTGTGGCCAGCAGGTCGACAGAATTGATGCCTTCACCATTTTCATCTGTGGTCCCTGACTGATCTATTGGGAACTCCATGGCTTCATCTCCTGCTTCCATGGTTCCAATGATCATACTGCTTTCCTCAACTCCTTCACCCATGCCAGATCCAAGTTCATCTCCCACCACCTCCCCATCTTCCACTTCTTTGGAAAGTACTACATCATTCATTGCTCTGAAATCAGAAAGACAAATATAGTACTGAACATACATGTGCAGTGCAGCTAATAGTACTGAAAAATATAGATCTTTGTACTAGACCAGAAGCCTACAAGGTTAAAGTTACACATAACATCATAACATAAGTACTCATACTCACGGCTGGACCATAGGTGTTATGACCATTTGTTGGCTCACTGGGATGTTATCATTTACAGTAGTTATAGTTGGGGATTCTGGTGCCTTGTCTTCAGTCTCCTATGTAAGAAAAGTTTAAGTCACTAACACATTCTTATGACAATTTTCTTCCTCCTCGTAATGCGGGGTCAAAGTTCATATATTAATCACATTCTCAATAGCTGATATGTATTAACTGTACTGTATATGTGTAAGTTTACTCAACATTTTCTATTATACCCATCAGGCTGACAATGTGTGTGAAGCTGGACATACCAGATAAAACACCAATTGAGCTTTATTTTACGCTCTTGTTCAAGGTTAACACACATTTACATCATAGTACTTATCACAGTAGGGTAGTACTGATATTACTTAAATAGATGTAGGGAATACAGTACTCACACCCATTTGGTTATACATGAATATCAAGATACAGTCTAAATGTATTTCATGTCTGAGCAATCGTATTATTTTATGAGAGTAAATACTGGTAGGATGGTGTCATACCTGTGAATCTGTGATGGTGGTGTCTATATCAAGACCATTGCTGGTGTCATCTTCATCATCATCTGCTGGAGCTTCTATGTCCATGTGTATTTGGCCATCTCCATCTATTCTTTGAATCACAGTAGCAACAACTGGAACCTACAATTACAATAATTTGCAATAATATTTTTGTGTAGTATTGTACATTTAAATATATAAATTAATGTACCTAAATGTAGCAATCCAATTATTCGTCACATATGGCTGTGGTTCAGGCAGTCTCCGCAGGAAGGGAACATTCAGAGGTAGAGAAGATGGAGTGCTAATCTTGTGACTTCAGTATTTAGAAACAAACAAAAAAATTATTCACCTTTATCTGTACAGCCTTTGTTCCACTCTGATGACTCGATACAGTGAATTTTCCAGCATTTCTCAATTCATTTGCTGTTGCAGGAACCAACATCTGTAAATTGAAGACAAATTTTAAATACCCTCTTTCAGTACTCAAACAGGGTTATGTATAGAGTTATAACAGAAATATAAATGTACACAATAAAAGTACAATACACATGCAGTTATGCTTGAAAGGAATCGATGGCTGCATGTGTAGTGCTGCTGTTGGAAACACACACAAATAAATAAGTCACCTTACTGTACACAGAAAATATATAATGATGTAGGAACTCGAAGGCAACCCTTTAGTATTCATGTCCCTGATATTGGTAGTGCTCCTCAATAATTAAGAAAAAAAAAAAAAACTAATAGATAACACAGACTGCAGAGGTTCCACATGTAAAATTCTATGCTAGCCTGGATACACTTTTTAAGGGGATAGGTAGTGTTGGTAAATCAGGAGCAAATGATATCTCCAAACTTTTCCAAGCAACACCCATTAAATTTGTTATCTGGTCCTGTTTTGTGACATACTTTGGGTGAATCAAGGCACTCCAAAACACCATAAGTAAACTATCCTCTTAAATTATGACCATAAATCTGAGCACTACAAGTCGAGCACAGTACTCCAACTTACATGTCTGCTGCCGAGGGCAAACTGCACCTTGACTACCACTGGGACTCCTTTGGTTGGCTTCAGTAGTGCAAACGGCGTCCTTCCAGCTGCCAGTGCTCGGTGCATCGCCTTTGTGTCTATGGGCTCAATCAGGATGCCATTCTTCCACTGTGTTGGATGTCAGAAGTGTAAAGTATCAACAACTTGTTTCCACATTGTTGATGCAGGTAGATTTAATTTTCATTTTAGTCTCATGACTCTACTGCTAGCAAATGTTACCCCTCCCTTACTGATCATGACAAGATAATGATCCACAAAGATTATACTATTGATTACACCAGGTTATTACTTCTGTCCAGGACACTATATCCTTTAAACCATCAACAATAATCAGTGGTTTAACTGCAAGATGTGTGGACCTTGCTTACATAGTGAAATTTTGACCGGGTTGGCACAACTTGGGTGGGCGCTAAACTCACCAGATAGCCTTTTCCACAATACAGTATTCATAAACTTATTGCCCTGGAGAATATGCTTCATTATTTGCAATTCTAACTAATCACACCAAGATTCATGTCCATAACCTTTGTAAAAATTGGGGTATTCCTGTACAGCACTCTACAATACTTACAGATGCTCTAGGTTTTAATCTGCGTTGCCGTGACAGTACTTCATTGCTACCAATCTGCAAATAGAAATTACGGTACTTAAAGAAATATAATGTACACTTTTGTTATTACTGTATAAAGTGAGACCAGGAGTGTGTCACCACTTCCCCACAAGAAAATAACTGGTAGATCACGCTTCTTCACATAACATACACCAACTCCCGTCTCTGTGCAGATATCCTTCATAGATTTTCCACACTTAATGAATGCAAACACAACAGCAACTTCAGACTCTGGCAAGTCCTTATCCCTTCACATTTTGTCACAATGAGGCTCCAAGGGAGTCACAGTATGGGTAAAAACTGGCACTCGTGGTGGATCGATAATCTCCAGGTTACCCTCCTCTCACTGCACATGGACAACTAGTGGCTCAGTGTGTTTGTCTATGTGATTCCCTGGTCCCCCTCCCCCTGAAGCATTTCAACTTATGGCCAGATACAAAGACTGTTGTGACTAAATAGAGCCCATTCCATTCAAAATCATGGCTGGAAATAATCCTGCCAGTTTTTAATAGCCTTTGCTAGATGGTGATGTAAAACATTTTCGGCCATTCTCGTGGCTCATTGGGTTTTGAGGATTAAGAAAGGGATGTGGTAAGTATATAATAATATTTGTGTTAAAATATAGTCATCATTGTCAATACCCATTTTCCCTTTTTTGAAGAGGTGGGGAGGCTCTAGCACCAGTGACTATATGACTCCTGACAAGCAAATTGAGCTAATTTAGCCTTTGCAGGGTTCATTATTAGAGCTGGGTCCCCAACCCTCACTCCTCCCTTGTATCATAGGGGATATGAGGCTGACTGCACCATCACAAGAATAGTAGGCGATGGGGATGCTGCTTCACTAAGCCAACAGAACTTGTGCTATATTAAGAGCCTATTATATTACGACTAACAAACCACCCACCTCCTGAAATGTTCTGTCTCCATTTGGTAGTTGAATTATTCGTACATTGCCAATCTTTCTCTTCCTCAGCAATGCATTGTTATTGCCGCCAGACACCATCCTTGACCCAGATGATCCTCGAGACCCATGTGTAGTCCTCAGTAAGTGCTTGTATTCTTCATGTTGTCTTAGTTGTGCTCGTCTGGCAAAGGCTTGATCACAAAAATTGCACTTGTACTTGTCACCTGTATATTGGCAGGTGACTGCACCATCAGCATGTGACTGTTGAAAAACAAGCAATTTTGTGTTTCAAAGCAATTTCATTATGCTACTTAAGTTATGGATTCTATTACAGAAGTTATTTTAAATCCTTGCTTAAATAAAAAATGTAAACAGCTGGCACAAATAAAATTAATAAGGCAAAGTTCAATATCTCTGCTTTGTAATTATGGTTTATGCTGGTACATGTACTGTCCTGTACATAATACTCTACTGAAAACAACTAGACAACTAATTTTGAAATTAGGTTTTAAAAGCATGAGATAGTTATCAGATTACAGTAGGTAACTGAGGAAATGTATTTGAATAACTAGAAACTCACGGATTATTGGTGATAACTGAACTTGTCACCCTCACTACTGTACACCCACGCTATTAAGCCTACCCTTTTAGAATGAACAACCTTTAAAAACATTTATTTTCCTTACTTTGGGCTCAAATTTAGAATTATTCTTAGTCACTAGCTGTGTATGGGAACCAGAGATTTTCCCCATATAAGCCTCAAGATGTATTCATATGAAAGATATCCATTTAAGCGAGCGCCGCTGCTGCCTAAATAGGCGCGTAATAGGCAAACCTACTGTACATTACTGTAGTGTAAGATACTATAATTCAAACATATATTTATCCCATATCTAATCTATCTACAATAAAAGTTCTGAAAATCATTTACCTTTGCTTTGTGGCACTGAAGGTTTGATGACTGATTAAATCCCCTGCCACATACATCACATTTATATGGTCTTTCATTTGTATGTGTAAATAGATGGTTTTTTAAATTCCCTGTGAACAGAAAACATATGCAGTTAACATTATGTATCAAGCATACAGTGCAAATAAATGACAATGGCTAATGACAACATCCATATCCCATATTACTCCACTCAGGGGTGATGGAGCATGAGGCTAGGCTGCCATAATTAAAGTCAGTTTAAAATTTATGTTCCACTGGGTTCTACATGTCATTGGTAAGCTGTCTCCTGTATATTATTAACTCTAGCTCTTCTCTTATTCAAGATAAACAATTTTAGTTGATACCATTAGTCTCAGCAGTGATTGTAGCATTCAGATATGTTTGTCACAACTCGATAAAATAATAAACAAATAATTATGATAAGTAGAAGTGAACAAAGTTCCAGAATATATTTACAGTGCTCGACAAAAGTCTGTGCCGGATATTCATTTTGATCCTTTCACCATATTAACTCCATTGAGGGAATATAGAAAAAAAGGGCACCCTATGAATGATACTGTACTCCCTCTGCATTTTGTGCCATGTCCTTTTGTGGCCAGTTTATCAATGAAGCACCTAATGGAAACAGCTAATATCTTATTAATGGTACCAGTAGTACTACTTATGATTCTGTTTTATATTATATACCATATCTATTATATAATTAATATGATAACCAGGTATGTTAATAGCTATCCCTTCAACTCAAAATGAATATTCCATCCTCTATAATTAATCACCAGTTTTGTATCTCCTGAAAAGATTATAATTACGTTCCCCAGGGACATTGGCACACCTAACATTTTTTTAAGTCTGTACATGATTGTAAACTCAAAATTGTATTAGAACAGCACACTTACCTTTTTGGTGAAATGCTTTACCACAAATAGTACACCTGTGCTGTTTCTCCTCCGTATGAGTTTTTTTGTGGGATATTAAGGTAGACACACGACTGAAAGTCTTTTGACAGATATCACACACATACGGTCTTGACTGAAAACAATAATACATATTCATTAATTAAAACAAAAAGAACATTGGTCACTACATCTATGTTATGGGGGTAATACAGTGTTGGTAAATTTGGAGCAGAGGATTCTTTCAGACTATTCCAAGTGACAAGCCTCCATTATTTATGTTCATCTGGTCCGGTTTGCTGGCATATTTTAGAGGAATCAAAGGGCTCTCATGCACAAAAAGTATATTATCCCCCAAAATTTTTTTATCATCCTTCCAGTATCTCTCAAAAAATCAAAATTCCCTGATGTGCACCATTTCTTTGGAGAGTAGCCTCAAAATAATTTCAATTTACACAGCTCTTGAAAAATTATGTCAAAAGAATTCTCTCCCATAATAAAATTACAATGTTTTAACCTCCTGAGCTCTAATACATGTTGCTAAATAGTAATGGGCAAATCAGCTGAACAGATGCAAATATATATCAGTATACAGTAGTACCGGTAGTCCCTTTATATTTGTGGTAGTTGTATATACAGTATACTTGACAATAAAGTTATTCTCGGACATTCAACATTTGCCAGAACAACTGTGATTCAACCCCAGTGAATCACAGTGATGAAGAACCACTGTACAAGTATTAAAACACATAGTATTCTTATCATCAAAGATACATAATTATACACTTTTAAGTGAAGCATAAAGTTTTCAATTGAAAGAGAAATTTTTCTGAAGTTACAGTACTGTAGTATTTTTTGCTATCTGCCTCATTAAACAATAAACACAATGATACACATACTGTATATTCCTCATCAAAACTTCATTAACTGATGCTTGTCTCAACAATGTGTTCCAGTATTTCTTAAAGTAAAAGTACATTAAAAGTTATTTACATCTGTAATTTCCTCTCACTATAAAGAGTACTGGTAATAAAGAACGTTACCTCTGAATGGGTTGCCTTGTGTTGTGAAAGAGTGGACATTTGCCTGAAAGCTTTTCCACATTGACTGCATCTAAAGTTTCTCTCATCCGTGTGCGTGGGTAGATGCCTCATCAAAGTATACTGGTGCATAAACTCCTTTCCACCTGAAGGAAATAGGTTATTTAAGGAATATCCAATATAACAGAGTATCCAACCAGACATATACCAAACAGAATAATGAAGGGTACACTATTTTATCCCAGGGATCAATTACTACAAGAGCACTACCTCCAACATTCAAAAAGGATATATTTATCATATTTTAACTGCAACACACATCATAAAGTTGTATACAGTAAATAAAAAGGCTCTTCCCTTATAAGTATTTAATCAATATATCCCTTCCACTTGGTTATACTGAAAAGTGCATACACTTACATATTCCACACTCCCAAATTTTTATGGTCTTGCCATCACGCTTCATATACTTTACAAAATGAAGTCGGCAGCGGGGGTCATCTCTGTCCACTCTGGTGTATTTGGAAGGCCGATCACTACTTATAAGCTCTGTCATAACCTTGTCTGCTTCACCACTCTGTAGAAAATTTATCTATATTTTAAAAGCTGAGTGATATGGGAAACTCACAAAGCATTTTCAATCTCCCTTGAAAGGTACAAAGGGATAACAAACAATTAACGGATTGATGTAAAAACAATCACAGCACATTACTTGATGCTACACTTCACTCTCTCAACCACTCCACACTCAATACAAATTGGCTTCTCACTCATACCACATCTCTCATACACACTCCAATTACTTTCTTGATCCCACCTGGTAAGTCCACATGCTCCTCTAAAATTACTCATTTCCACTGTACCTATTCTAGACTGATGAGCCTTACTCCATGTCCATGTCTCTGATGCATATGTCAAGTGTTGGCAGGATTATACTACAGTGTATTTCTTAATTCCCTTTTCACTTCCATACTCACACTTCAACCTTTCATAATCCTTCACAGTGATCCTATGACCTGCCCACCCTTCATTGCTCTCTCCCTAATTACTTCTGTTTACACAGAACTGTACCCAGGTACTTGAACTCCTTCACTTCCTCCATCGTATCACCCGCTAGAGTTATCTCACATTTAGTCCCAGTTGGTATTCCCACTTTGTAAAGTGTGGCAAAGTCAACCACTAAGTTTCTGCCCTTTCAAATACAATCACCTTACTGTTACCCACATTTACCTTCAGTTTCCTTCGTTTACACACAGACTGAAACTCATCTACCACCCTCTGTAACTCCCTTTCACTCTCAGCCAACTACAGAGTCATCCGCAAATAAGCTTGCTACCCAGGACCAATTTACTCCATTCATTGTCAGCTTCACCCCCACAGACCATTCACTTTGGCCTTCATCTCTCACATACACCCATCCATATAGGCTAACATATATATTGAACAGCCATGGTGACATAACATACCCATGTCTCAACCCTACACTTGTATTATAGCTGTGACTTAGATCACCCTAAGCAAGCCCTTAATGAGAATTTTTGTGCAGCAAGCAGGCATTAGTCCACATGAATGATGATCATTCCAAGTTGTGACCAACTATTCCAACTAACTATATATACTTACTGAAGACTGACTTTGCTCTTTCTTGCGAGGTGCTGAAGCATTGACACGAATCTGAATTGTTGAGGTTTCTGATTCTTCTCCTGGTTCTGTTTTTATACCCTGTAGTAAAGAACTTTCATACTCCTGTTCTTCATCAGCAGACACACATTCTGTGACCTGGAGAAAAATTCATAATTGCCCATGGAACATTCCAATACAGTTCTGAGTTGTTAGTTAGCTGCCAATTCTTTCACAAAGATTCAATAAGAGAATTTAAAATCTATAATCAATGCTACAGATTATATTTGCTAAAGGGAAGATCCCAGACCCCATGGTTTAAAGTATTTCCTTCAGCACAGTTGCATACTTCCATCATTTCACTCGAGTCATTGAAAACCCATAACCAAGCAGGCCAGGCAAATTATATAGGCCTATGTAGTTAATTATTTCAATCAATGAACAGTCACGGAATGAATGTGGCAAACGTTGACATGATTGACTTTGCAGGTGTACAGAGGGTAAGACCTACCATCTTTATGGAAGATATAAACATTTTGATAAAAGTGTTAATACTGTAATGGAAAAGCCTCTGAGGTGGATAAAGTGATTGCTGAGATTATCACTTTACCCACAGTATCAATATGTAATGTTACACCTTTACATTCTTAACCACCATTTTATACTAATGATCAATTCCCTTTACACCCTAACCACATCTTTCATACAGTAATATTAGTTTCATTATCCCAAACTATTGACAAGCCACATGATCCTCTCAAATGAAATGGCAATGAACAAGTCAAGTGAAAATACATTGTGGCACTCACCTCAGTAACATGTTCCTGAAGGTTATGTGCATCATGGATAAGGTTACCATCCACAGTGATCACTTCTCCAGTGTTTAGTATGTGTGTCTTGATGTTCTCTGTTATTATTTGTCCTCCGGCTTGTAGGATGCTGTTAGTGCCATCTGCATTCATTATGATATGGCTAGATGAGTCATCGGTAATAATTTCCCCTTCAGCATTGGCAAATATATGATGTTCTGATGACATGAGCTGATGTTCTGAGGTGATTATCTGCCCTGTGTCATGAGCAAACATTTCACCAGGAGTATGAGTAGATATGATCTGTGTCATCCCATCATTCACCATCTCAGCTGCTGACTTATCCTCAACTCCAGCAAGTATTTCTGTTGTATCCTGGTTACTCCCTTCATCATTTGTGATTGTGGAAACAACAGCCACTGAATCTGAGATGTCAGTCCGACTCGTAGTAGAAGTGAGGCTGCCAGATGAACTGGTAATTATATGAGTACTGTTATCATCTGCTTCTTCAGCAATGATGGGCATGCTATCCACCACTGAAAAATTTTCCACCACACTTTCCATCTTTGATTTTCTGAAAACAACAGATGCAGAAAATTACTATCATGTTCAGCAAAAACTCTTGTAAATAATAATGTTTTTTCCCCTAACCAAATTGCCAATTTCTCAGGTTCTTTTCCACAAGATTTTTTGATAGGTGGGTTGGGGTACCGTAGTCCTAAATATTGTGAAGCATTTCTATTTAAAAAAATTCTATTGGACAATACACCCTCCAAGATAATCAATATGTTTTTCTGGTATATTAAACTGTTTTCCGAGAGAAACACCATAGATGAAATGTCTTAGAATGGTCCAAAATAGTGGATAATGATACTAATATATACAATATACTGAACCCAGGTTTTCTGTAAATTTACCAGGCAAAGTACTAAGCCCTAACTGGGGCAAACAACCGGGACCTAACCAGGGTGTGGGCATTATGTAACTTAAGTAATGGGGTATTTGTGGAAGGAAGGTTAGAACAAGTTCCAAATAGTGGGTAATGATGACATAAACAAATGTACTATACAACAACAATAAAGTAAATAAATACCATGTAAGGTATATATATATATTGTCCAACATTTGAATTTCACCGAAACTATTTATGAAAATTAAATACTATTATGGCATATGGTGCAAATGACCTAACTAAAAAAATATAGTAATGTTACAGTTTATTCCCTAGAAACAAAATTAAACCCAGGGTACAAATACTGCAGTTATATTCTAATTGTATCAGTAAAATATTTCCAAATTTAACCCAACCTTTGATCAATAAAATTATCAACAGGTTTTAACTTGCGTTAATGGTACCGTACCGTATCTATGATCAGTTTAATTTATCAAGTGATTTTATAAATTCTACATACATATTTCATTTATAATAATCTCTTGCATGTTACTACTAGTCCTATCATAATTATATTAAGTAAAATAAGTGTTACTGCACCGAGTTAAAGCCTCGAAAATAAACATACACCTGGATGAGTTATATAGACCATTATTTTGCAACTGTGGCGGTATTTTAGTGATTTACCCCCGCCATTTTTGTTGACTAATACGTCACTCACTTTGGCTTTTTGTGCCAAGGGAGGCTTCAAACACACCATTATTACACAGCAGGAAACAACAAACATCACCCTCCTAGCTGGACACACCACAAAACAAAACTGGGTGAAAATAAATAAAAGAGAATCGATTATTTGACCTTCATTTGTTATAAGGGAAACACAAGACTAACGACAGCCTTATTTGTTTGTTTATTTGTTATTTATTCTTTGTTAATTTTTATTTGTTGTTATTTATGCTATTGGGCACCTATCAATAAACACCGTGTAATGCAATGCTCAATGGGAGGTCCTAGTGTGTGAAATTACCAGATAAATGGAGTAATAGTAAGATATGGCCGAGTGAAGGCTTTGTTGTTATGGTGGTGGTGAAGGGAGAGGTGCGCATCATGACGTCACGGCTTAGCAACGGCGCCAAATATGAACACAAAATTATCGCCTTGAGTTTTTAATATTTGTTGGTTTATAATCCATATATCACCTTCAAATGTGAAATAAAATAATATCATTTTCTAATATTTTTTATTTATGATACATATATTACCTTCAAAAATGAAAAAAATAATCTCCTGTTCTAATATGCTTTGGATGAAATTCCATATATGACTGCCAAATATGAACAAATATCTCCTTTTTAAATATTCTTTGGTTGTAACTGTATATTAATCTCCTATGTAATATTTTTGGTTGATAATCCATATATCACCCCCAAATATTAAAAAAAAAAAAAACTCCTATGTTATAGGAGATCAAAATATATAATACAAAAATATGAAACTGTATAATAATTACCCCTTTTATCTACTGTGATATTTATATACACTACACTTAATAGATAATATGCTTTAAACTTAGAAATAAAACACACAGAGAAAAGTGAATCTCTTGCATTGCACGTGCATGACATCATACATTAACTTTGATAATACCATCATCGCCTTCACCTTGTACGCACTGATAAGGTAGTGCTGTTAGTGCCCAGCTCAATTATTGGACTGCATCTCTACAGAAAAAAAGGGTTAATTCAGTATGTGTTCTCTTGTATATATGCTGGTTTATAGTTAGTTAATATCCAGTCGACGACGACGAAAAAAAAAAAGAATAATTAAAATATATATATATATATATATATATATATATATATATATATATATATATATATATATATATATATAAGTTAAGTATTAAAAAAAAAAAATAATAATAATTTATATATATATATATTATCATTAAAAAAAAAAAAAAAAAAAAAAAATATATATATATATATATATATACACACACATAGAGGGAGATTACACACACACACAATATATATATATATATATATATATATATATATATATATATATATATATATATCTTACAAAACGAGAAGATTTTAGATTAGAAAAGTTGGTCCTCTTAAATTGGGCTTGGTGTGTCGGTATAGAAAATTGTGTATTTCAAGGGGACCCTGAGCTGGATGGATGTTCTTTGATATATTGATATATGGTTTACCAATTGATTATCTTCCCATGGGTCAGTGGTCTGGATATGAGAGGTGATGACTCCTCCTCCTGGCTTTCGTTTTGTTGTGAGTGACTACAGACGAGTTTGTATATACAATGATTGCCGAACTCTTCCCGTTGGTTGCTGAAGAATTAAGTAGATGGGGAGATAGACGTTTATGTTATATATTTTCTGTTGACTACTGCAATTAGTACTATTGGGTGTGGACGAGCATCTTACTTTGATCCCACTGTATATACTACTGTAGATAGAGGTGGAGAAGGGGGAAGTGCATGTACAGTACAGTTAAACACATTAATTCGTGGTAGGCTACATCCGGGGTCCAGTATGAAATTCCTTTACGACCAATAATAAGATATACCAGGGGAAGAAACTATCAAATGGGATGGCGAAGATAAGCAAATACCAGACAAAAATCACTGGCCTACTGGAGAGGAATAAATATCTTCCACCAACTCCTGTATCCATTTGTACTGGATGAGACGATGTGTGTGTGTGTGTGTGTGTGTGTGTGTGTGTCATAAATAATGTCCGTAACTGTACTACCTCCAAATCATCGCCAATATTATTATCACGGTCCACTTAAAGGAGGTGAGGGCGGCTTGGTGTGTGTGTGTGTGTGTGTGTGTGTGTGTGTGTGTGTGTGTAATCTCCCTCTATGTGTGTGTGTATGTGTAAAATCCCACTATGTGTGTGTGTGTGTGTGTCATCTATCTCTCTCTATACTGTATATATATGTGGGTATGTAATCTCCCTCTATATATATGTGCGTGTGTGTATGTGTCTCTCTTCGTGTGTGTGTGTGTGAGTGTGTGTGAGTGTATACCATATGTTGTCTGACCCACTGACACCACCACCATCCTCACCACCACTACCACCACCACCACTACTACCACTACTACCACCACCACCACCACCACCACTACCACCACTACAGCCCTCAATAGATAATGCTCAATCAGACTTCACTTAATAATACAGTATACTCCTTCACCCATACCCTACTGTACTATACATTACTCTCTTAGAAAAGTTACTCTCACATATGTAGCCCAGATTCCCTTTTTTTTTTTTTTTTTTTTTTTTTTTTGAAGGATTTTTTGATCGAATTTGATTTATTAATTTTGACTTATTTATCTATACAACCTCATTATTTTTTTTTATCGAATTGATTTTTTTTTTTACTTATTTATCTATACAACCTCATTATTTTTTTTTTTATCGAATTTGATTATTATTTTGACTTATTTATTTATACAACCTCGTTAAGGGTAAGTCACTCCAAAGTACCAAAAGTATACTCTCTCCTTAATTAACCTAACAAGAGAATCACCACTTACGGCTGATTTACACTATAACCATCACTAGAGTCAGTCAGTCAGTTAGTTAGTTAGTTAGTTAAATATAAAATGCAGTCACTCAGTCAGTCAGTTAGTTAGTTAGTTAGTTAAATATGAAATACACTCAGTCAGTTAGTTATATATAAAATACAGTCAGTCAGTTAGTTAAATATAAAATGCAGTCAGTCAAATATACAGTCAACCAGTCAGTCAGTCAGTCAGTCAGTCACAGTCAGTCAAATACAGTCAACCAGTCAGTCAAACTTCTTGCTTGTAAACAAATGGTGATGCCGTGATGTGATGTGAAGGAGGACAGTCGTGTTGGTAAATCTGGAACAACTGAATCCTCCAAACTATTCAAGCAACAGAACACCATTATTTTTGCTTTTCTGATTCTGTTTCCTGGCATACTTTGGAGGAATCAAGGCACTCCAATGTAACAAAAGTGAATTACCCCTTAATTAAGGACCCTGTGATGTGTATGAGAATTGAAGGCTTCTGATTCCTCCTGACCATGCCACGAAACAGACTTTTTCCATACAGGTGTGTGTTTCATAGCAATATTTGAAGGAGTCATTTATCTCCAATTTTCTGACTACATTACAGGGTCCTTTAAATTTTCCATCTGTACAGCAGCTCATTTATAGGTCAACGAGGCTGTGTGGCTGTGTGGCTGGCTGGCTGGCTGTGTGGCTGTGCGGTTGGCTGGTTGGCTGTGTGGTTTACTGGTTGGCTGTGTGGTTTACTGGCTGTTTGTTTGTTTGTGTGGTTTACTGGCTTACTGGCTAGCTGGGTGGCTGGTTGGCTGGCTGGCTGATTGGTTTACTGGCTGGGTGGCTGGTTGGTTGGCTGTGTGTTACTGGTTTACTGGCTGGTTGGCTGTGGTTGGTTGGCTGTGGTTGGTTGGCTGTATCCGGAAGTTGAGATAATGTTCTTCACTGACGTCGTAAAGAGTTGTGGTTATGACCATTAGACCTATTAGTCACATATTTCCATCTTGTGTACCACCTCGTCTCAACCTCGGCAAAAAAAAAAAAAAAAAATACAATAAGATAAAATATATAGATTTACCAACAACACTGTATTCTCTTTCTCTCTCTCTCTCTCCTCTCTCTCTCTCTCTCTCTCTCTCTCTCTCTCTCTCTCTCTCTCTCTCTCTCTCTCTCTCTCTCTCTCTCTCTCTCTCTCTCTCTCTCTCTCTCTCTCTCTCTCTCTCTCTCTCTCTCTCAAGCCTGTAGAGAGGCTTAATAAGTAAATAAATAAATAAATAAATAAATAAATAAATAAATAAATACATACATAAATAAATAAATACACTACAAGGAAGGACTCAGGCTTCGTTTGTGTTGAGGAGAAAGTTTAGAAATGAAAAGAGTAATTGTATATATAACTGTAGTAAATAAATAAATCCTTTACTTAATGTAACTAGTAAATAAATCCCTTCTGGGAGTATAACTGAAGTAAATAAATCCTTTTTTTAATATAACTGTAATAAATAATATTTTTCCAAGAGTTACCCCCAACACTTAATGAATAAAATAATGTTGTTACTAAAGAGAGGGGGCACAGTTTTTTTTGCCTCTGACTGTAGACCAAGTGACAGCCGGGGAAATGAGACTGATGACAGGGACACACACACACACACACTTTCTCTCTTTCTCTCTTTCACACACCATGCACACACATTCTTTCTTTTCTCTCTTTTTCTCTCTCACACACACATGCACACACATTCTTTCCTTTTCTCTCTTTTCTCTCTCACACACACATGCACACACATTCTTTCCTTTTCTCTCTTTTTCTCTCTCACACACACATGCACACACATTCTTTCCTTTTCTCTCTTTTTCTCTCTCACACACACATGCACACACACATTCTTTCCTTTTCTCTCTTTCTCTCTCTCACACACACACTCTTTCATTCATTCACCCTCTCTCTCTCACACACACACATGCACATACATTTTTTCCTTTCTCTCTCTCTCTCACACACACATGCAAACACACTTTTTCATTCTCTCCCTCTCTCATACACACAGACACACACACACACACACACACACACACACACACACACACTCTCTCTCTCTCTCTCACACACATGCACACACATTCTTTCCTTTTTTTTTTTCTCTCTCTCTCTCTCTCTCTCTCTCTCACACACAACACACACAAAGATAAATGTATTTGTTATTGTCTTCCGCTTTCCCCTGTTCAAGCATGCAGGGTTAAGGTTAGGAAAAAAATAAAGAGAAATGGTACTTGACACACACACACACACACACACACACCACACACACACACACACACACACACACACACACACACACACACACACACACACACACACAATGGCAAGACTTGCAAAATGATACCCATTTCTTTCCTTCTTTCTCTCTCTCTCTCACATTGTCAGGACTTGCAAAATGACACCCATCCCTCTCTCTCTCTCTCCTCTCTCTCTCATCTCTCTCTCATCTCTCTCTCTCTCTCTCTCTCTCTCTCAATGGTAAGACTTGCATAATGACACCCATCTCTCTCTCTCTCTCTCTCTGACTTGCAAAATGACCCCACCCCTCCCTCTCTCTCTCCTCTCTCTCTCTCTCCTCTCTCTCCTCTCTCTCTCTCTCTCTCTCTCTCTCTCTCTCTCTCTCTCTCTCTCTCTCACACACACACACACACACACACATAGCCTGGACTTGCAAAATGACACCCATATCTCTCTCTCTCTCTTCCCATCTCTCTCTCTCTCTCACACACACACACACACCAACAACAACAACAACAACAACAACAACAACACACACACACAAATCAAACAGAGCAACACACAGTAATAATATCTTCCCATACACTTTCTACACTATGAAACGTAACCCATCCATCACGACCCCCTCTCCACTCCACCCAGCCAAAATTATAATATATACAGCATATATACCTATCTTCCCTTTATTGCCCCATACATATTTATGGCTTATAATGCTAATACACTCACTCTCGTCCAATACAACATCGCTATGACTAATTAAAAAGAGGAGGGGGGGGGAGGAGGGGGGATAGGAGTGTTGTTGCATGCACGGTCAATCTGCAGGAAGCATTGTGATTTCTCCAATTAAACTATTCCAAGCAACAGGACACCATTATTATTATTATTACTATATTTTTATTGTTATTATATTATTGTTATTAATATTATTGTTGTTACTATTACTATTATTATTACTATTATTATTATTATTGTTACTATTACTATTATTATAACTATTATTATTATTGTTACTATTACTATTATGCTGTTGTTGCCTGGAGTAGTTTGGAGGATTTAGTTGCTCCAGATTTACCAACAACACAAAACTTCCCCCTCTTTTAATTAATGTTAAAATTAAGGCTGCTGTCTCGAATTATGGTAACGTGATGCAAAAACTGGGTGAAGAGAGAGAGAGAGAGAGAGAGAGAGAGAGAGAGAGAGAGAGAAGAGAGAGAGAGAGAGAGAGAGGATGGAGAGAGAGAGAGAGGAGAGAGAGAGAGAGAGAGAGAGAGAGAGAGAGAGAGAGAGAGAGAGAGAGGAGAGAGAGAGAGAGAGAGAGAGAGAGAGAGAGTGAGAGAGAGAGAGAGAGAGAGAGAGAGAGAGAGAGAGAGAGGAGAGAGAGAGAGAGAGAGAGAGAGAGAGAGAGAGAGAGAGAGAGAGAGAGAGAGAGAGAGAGAGAGAGAGAGAGAGAGAGAGAGGTTATATACGCCTTATTTTCTTTTTGTTATGAGGAGAGAGAGAAATAAAAAGAAGAGAGAAAGAGGTGTGAGGAGGCACTACGAACTCAATCTCTTCATTTTTGTTTTTGCTATGAATCAGGAATGGTGAAGTAAATAACAGTGTGTTGGCCTAGTAATATCACTCTCCTCCACCACCACCACCACCACCACCACCACCTTGGCCCCTTCCATCCTTCCAGACAAATGTGAACCCGTTGCTAAAGTGGACGCCGTTCGTTGCGTCCGTCATCTGTTTACACTATGATTCGGCAATAAGCAGATGACGCGCGCACACACACACACACACAACACAAACACGCACACACACACTCCCGACACACACACACACACCGATTTGGGTTATTCTTACTCAGGCAGGCAGGCAGGCAGATAGACAGACATTAGGCTACCTCTCCCCCCTCCCCCTCCATTCTCCACCCCTCTTACTTCCCCCCTTCCCCAGGCTACCTCTCCCACTTTCCCTTCCCCCTCCCTTCTCCACCCCTCTCCCTCCCTTCCCACAGGCTACCTCTCCCACTTTCCCCACCCTCTCCCTCCATCCCTTCCCCCTACCTACCTACCCCCCCTCTCCCTCCTCCCCCTCCCCCTCCTTCCCCCACTTACCCCTCCCCCCCTCCTCCCCCCCCAGGAAGCACAACATACATGACCCTATTAGTAATGAACTTGAAGACGTGCTGGTATGTTTTTTTTTTCTCTTTTTTTTTTTTTTCTTTTGTTAAGTTAATGTTGAAATTTTACTGAATTTTATTGAAACAAAATAAATTAGGCTACACATT